>CAWUFW010017815.1:0-247100 GCA_963921515.1 Calotriton arnoldi
GCAATGTGATCCTATGACCCAGGGCGCTCGTGCCGCGTGGTGACTCTGTCGCGGGGGCCGGATCCTGGCCCAAAGACATCAATTTTTGAAACGAAGGACGCGGCACTCAAAGCTTGGATTAAGCTTACTTTATTTCAAGTTTGGTTCAGCACTCAGACCAACGCGTTTCAGCCTACACGGCCTTGATCACGGTTAGTGAGTCTTTCTTTGTTTCTACTATTTATCCCATATTTGCCTCAATGTGGCATTATGGGAGTTGTAGTATATACACTTTCAATTAACTTTATTTACATTTATACAAACAAGAAAGAGGCATTTTTTCAGGTCTTTCATATTTGATTAAGGCGATCTGCCTTGTCTAGATTCTGATCCTAAATTCAGATATATCAATGGTATAGTACCAGACAGCTTAATCATTCATTTCCATTTGATTTGTACAGTTAGTGCACTCTTACTTTGAATTTTAAGTAACCATTTTCAATGATATAGTACCATATCTGTAAATAAAACAACCTTACCATTTATGTGTTATACATTTTGTCATCACTAAATTCAAGTGCACCAATTAACAGATCATATTCGTGTCTTGTCAGTTGGAATATCTATCTTAAATGTTAAAATTCTAGCTATACTTTTCATATTGGTATATATCATATATATAGTTCAAGATTAGCTGCTCAGTCCAAATGTACATAAAGTTCTTCATCATTATTGATTCCTCCGGGGGTTTTCGTTCTTAATCGAATAATGAAACGTGATTCCATTTGTCTTAGTTTTTTTATTCTATTCCCCCCGCGTTCATCTTGGGGTATCATGTGAATTCCATAGTACTTCATGGCTCTCCAATCACTTTTTTGACAGGACGCCATGTGCTTGGCAGTTGCATACGACATATCCTTGTTCTTCACTGCTCGGATATGTTCAAGAATTCGCTTCTTTAGCATGCATATGGTGCTCCCTATGTAAGTCATACCGCAATTACACTCAATCACATAGATGACAAAAGTTGACGTACATGAAATTTTTTGATCGATTTTAATGATGTTTCCATTGGGGTCCATGATAGAGCTTTTGTTCATCCCAATTTTGCAGGCCTTACAGAGATTGCATTTTTTAAACCCTTTTTGGTGGATACCAAGCCAATTGTCTGATCCCACTTCTTTAAAATGGCTTGATACCAATACATCTTTAAGCGATTTTGTTTTCCTGTAGGTGACCTTTGGTTTATTTCCAAGTGTTTTTCCAATGTCCGGATCCCCAGAGATTAGATGCCAATATTTCCTGATTTTGTTCACAATTTGTCCACTTTCCTTGCTGTATGTTGTTATAAATCTTGGTGGACCATGTTCTTCTTGCTGTTTACCTTTAGGTCTCAGTATCTCAGTTCTTGTCTTACCATCAATTCTTTTCTTATTTCTTTGTAGGCTTCTTTCATTGTATCCCCTCATTCTCAATCTGTTCATGGACTCCTGGATTTTTTCTTCTGCATCTTCTTCTATTGAACAGTTGCGCTTCATGCGAGTGAATTCTCCATATGGTATACTTGCAATCAATGATTTAGGGTGGAAACTCGTTCCATGCAGAATACTATTCGTGGCTGTTTTTTTGCGAAAAAGTGTGGAGTGTATCTGATTATCTTCAATGTATACTTTAGTGTCCAGGAAGTCTATCTCTTTTTGTTTACTGTGCATGTGAAAGCCAAGCCAATGGAATTGTTACACAATTTGGAGTAGTATTCTTTGAAGCTCTGTTCTGTTCCGTTCCATATTAGGAATAAGTCATCAATGTAACGAATCCAAAGTATTATTTTATCCAGATCTTCTTGATTTGTCGAATCCCATGCAATTGTTCTCTCCCACCACCCCATCGTGATATTTGCATAATTTGGCGAAAAGAAATGCCCATGGCAGTTCCACATTGCTGCCTAAAGAGTTGCTTGTTGAAAATGAAGACATTGTTACTGAGACACATCTCAATCATTTGGAGGAGCATACGAGTATGTTGTAGTTCAGAGATATTCCTTTGTTTTAAAAAGTATCCGCATGCTTCCAATCCCACTGTATGTCTTATTGATGTATATAGGGATACCACGTCAATGGTGACCAATAGGTATTGTTGGCTCCATGTTATTCCATTCAGGATTCGGAGAAAGTCTCCTGTATCTTTTATATAGGAGCTCATATTTTTCGCTATTGGAGCCAGGAATTTGTCTACATATTCTGAGACATTCTCATACAATGAGTCACATGAGGAAACTATTGGTCTTCCCGGTGGACAGAGTAATGTCTTATGGATCTTAGGTAAAAAGTATATAGTCGGTGTTACTGGGAAGTCTTTTGATAAAAATTTAAGCTCTTCATCACTAAGTAGATTCTTATTGTGGCATTGTTGTAGAAAAAGATTTAGTTCTAATGTCATTTTGTTAATTGGATTGTTTTGTATTCTGCAGTAATTGGTGGTATCATTGAGCTGACGTAGTGCTTCATTCACATAGTCTTGAGTCTCCATTAAGACGATATTACCCCCTTTGTCTGCAGGCTTTATCGTTAAATTTTTATCTTCCACTAGCGTTCTTATTGCTTCTCTTTCCTTAGTCGTCAGATTTTCTCTGTGATTGTTGTTTCTTACTTTAGGCATTTTCTCTAGTTCACTGATAATGGCCTCCGAAAATAGGTCAAATTTATTACCAGGGGACATCACTGGGCAATATTTGGATTTTCTTCTGAGCCCACTGTCTATTCTTTTGTCTGTTGTAATGTCTAGTTGTTCCATTAGTTGCGTTTCTGTAACTTCCTCCCCATTTTCATTATACATAAGATCGAACATGTTTTGAAGATCTGGTATTTGTTCTATTGTTAACATAGGTTCTTCCTGTTCAATCTGTGGCGTTGCTTCAAATGATCCTGCATTTAACTTATTTGCATGTACTTTTGCTAATTTTAACTTCCGCACATACTTATAGAGGTCAATTCTAACTTGAGTATAGTTGAAATGATTTTCCGGGCAGAATGACAATCCTTTATTTAATAATGATGTTTCCTCTTCTGTTAGCACATGTTGTGACAGATTGACAATTAGATTCTCTACTTGCGATTTCTTAGAGGGTAGTGCCTTTTTTCTTTTGGCTCTTCTGGTTTTTCTAGATTTTGCACATTGTTTCTGCCCCCTCTTCCTCGTCCTCGGTTTGATGCTCTTCCGCGACCCCCTCCCCTGGATAGCGTTTGATCCAGGTTCATGAGTCGCATTTCTTCTAAAAAAGTAGTTTTGGCAGTGCTTCCTGCTCCACTAGGTGTTTCCCTTCACTGATATCTGATTCACTTGTACTTGCATGCGTTTCTTGCATTTGTTGTGTGGGAAAGTTCCGTTTCAATGTATCAAAACGTTTGGCAAATGTAAGTATTCTTCCTTGTGCATAGTCTTGTTCATCCCTTTTAAATTTTCTCTGTTTACGCTCCTCAATTTCAGTCTCATATTTTTCTAATCTGTCATCCATTTCTTTACGTAATTTGGCCATTTCTTCCTTATTTGTTTGATGTTTAATCAGATCCTCCATTTCCTTAATTTTGGTATTAATTTCCACTACATCCAGTTTCGCATGTTTGATTAAAATGCGCATCATGTTCAGGGAGCATTGTAGATTATTTTCTACCTAGTCTTCCAGTAATTCTACTTTTGTATCCGGGTGGGTTGGCATTGTGAAAATACGTAATCCTCTAGGAATGCGTTTAACTTCTATATAGTTTTCTAACGGGATGATCTCCCAACTTTTGTTTACTTCCTTTTTATACAGTTTCTCAATTTGGTTAAACAGTTGCTTTAATGAATTGGTATTTGATGTTTTAATGTTAACATTGCTGGCCTCTGCATTTGATGTCATTTCTGCCGGTTGAAACAATGTAACAGCTTTAGTTGCGCGTTTAGCTGCTCGCGCTTCCATACTGACATTCTTTCTTGCACGATTATTGAATTGCAATGCCTGAATATGCCACACTACTGAGTGCTGAACAGAACCAAATGAATATTGAACTACTCGCTCTTGGCCAAGCTCTCAACCCGCTTACTTCACAAACCTCCGTATCGTTTACGGTTCGGTTATTTCCATGGAAGAAAGCGATGTCGCTTCAGATTGCTGCTACTGTGCACGGTTGAATTACCACTCACCTCCTGGGAGACTCCCGACTTGGCGGCGTCCTCCGACCCCGTCATACGGCGCTCAACCACCAGGTGAATCAATGTTTACGAAGATTTCGTCCGCAGCAAAATGGGCGCCACCGGATCACTACTTCTTTTCTGCAATGTGATCCTATGACCCAGGGCGCTCGTCAGCGGGTGCTCTGCGTAGGGGCCGGATCCTGGCCCAAAGACATCAATTTTGAAACGAAGGACGCGGCACTCAAAGCTTGGATTAAGCTTACTTTATTTCAAGTTTGGTTCAGCACTCAGACCAACGCGTTTCAGCCTACACGGCCTTGATCACGGTTAGTGAGTCTTTCTTTGTTTCTACTATTTATCCCATATTTGCCTCAATGTGGCATTATGGGAGTTGTAGTATATACACTTTCAATTAACTTTATTTACATTTATACAAAAAAAAGGCATTTTTTCAGGTCTTTCATATTTGATTAAGGCGATCTGCCTTGTCTAGATTCTGATCCTAAATTCAGATATATCAATGGTATAGTACCAGACAGCTTAATCATTCATTTCCATTTGATTTGTACAGTTAGTGCACTCTTACTTTGAATTTTAAGTAACCATTTTCAATGATATAGTACCATATCTGTAAATAAAACAACCTTACCATTTATGTGTTATACATTCTGTCATCACTAAATTCAAGTGCACCAATTAACAGATCAATTCGTGTCTTGTCAGTTGGAATATCTATCTTAAATGTTAAAATTCTAGCTATACTTTTCATATTGGTATATATCATATATATAGTTCAAGATTAGCTGCTCAGTCCAAATGTACATAAAGTTCTTCATCATTATTGATTCCTCCGGGGTTTTCGTTCTTAATCGAATAATGAAACGTGATTCCATTTGTCTTAGTTTTTTATTCTATTCCCCCGCGTTCATC
Organism: Calotriton arnoldi; assembly: GCA_963921515.1. NCBI lineage: Eukaryota > Metazoa > Chordata > Amphibia > Caudata > Salamandridae > Calotriton > Calotriton arnoldi. The sequence goes on from CAWUFW010017815.1 coordinate 5,083, forward strand.
TTGGGGTATCATGTGAATTCCATAGTACTTCATGGCTCTCCAATCACGAATCCAGTCAAAAAAGTGATTGGAGAGCCATGAAGTACTATGGAATTCACATGATACCCCAAGATGAACGCGGGGGGAATAGAATAAAAAAACTAAGACAAATGGAATCACGTTTCATTATTCGATTAAGAACGAAAACCCCGGAGAATCAATAATGATGAAGAACTTTATGTACATTTGGACTGAGCAGCTAATCTTGAACTATATATATGATATATACCAATATGAAAGTATAGCTAGAATTTTAACATTTAAGATAGATATTCCAACTGACAAGACACGAATTGATCTGTTAATTGGTGCACTTGAATTTAGTGATGACAGTATGTATAACACATAAATGGTAAGGTTGTTTTATTTACAGATATGGTACTATATCATTGAAAATGGTTACTTAAAATTCAAAGTAAGAGTGCACTAACTGTACAAATCAAATGGAAATGAATGATTAAGCTGTCTGGTACTATACCATTGATATATCTGAATTTAGGATCAGAATCGAGACAAGGCAGATCGCCTTAATCAAATATGAAAGACCTGAAAAAATGCTCTCTTTTGTTTGTATAAATGTAAATAAAGTTAATTGAAAGTGTATATACTACAACTCCCATAATGCCACATTGAGGCAAACATGGGATAAATAGTAGAAACAAAGAAAGACTCACTAACCGTGATCAAGGCCGTGTAGGCTGAAACGCGTTGGTCTGAGTGCTGAACCTAACTTGAAATAAAGTAAGCTTAATCCAAGCTTTGAGTGCCGCGTCCTTCGTTTCAAAATTGATGTCTTTGGGCCAGGATCCGCCCCTACGCAGAGCACCCGCTGACGAGCGCCCTGAGTCATAGGATCACATTGCAGAAAAAAAGAAAAAAATATATATATATATATATATATATTATCTACTGGCGGTCGCCAGTAGATAGTTATAGTTAGGACCTATTTTCCATAGGAAATCCGCAACATTCTATTTGAAATAACGTTGGCGCCGGTTGACGAATCTTCGCGAAAGTTTCCAACTTGTTGGGGCGCTCCGGTCCGCTCCTATCTTGAAAGTCTCGGGGTGATTCGTCAAGCAGGGGCCGAGAAAAAGGGGGTCCCAAAACGTGTTTTCCCCATTCATTTTTCCATAGGAACCTTTAGTCGCAGCTACAGCCCGAACTGCTGAACGGAATTACACCAAATTTGGCAAAGAAGTAGCCCTTGGTTCAGTGTCGTGCCTTTTGCTTAAATGGTGTAAATCCAATCAGTAGTTCCTGAGAAAATCAAAAGTAAAATCACATATATATCTGGGCGGAGCCTAACCACACATGTCATCGTGAGATCTGATTGGCTGTCAGCACTTCATCCTGGAATTGCTGGCAGCCATCTTGGGACCAATATAAATGATAGTACCCCATTGAAATGCATTGTAGTGAATCAAAGATTTTGAGGGTTACCAAAAGGAGAACTATAAAGGGTGATAACAGACTTTAGTTACATTAGAATTCATTTGTTGATGGTACCATACTAATTTCAGGAATTGTGGTGTGTTCTAAGGTGATTTTACCCTGTGAAAAACCTTCTGCTGGGATATCATGAATCATGTTTGAGAGAAAACTATTTTCACATGCTTGTCCCATACAGTTTTGGAAGGTGCTCCAGAAGCTAAAATGAGAGCATATTTTCTGTAAATTCACATTATCTTTCTCAGTCATGTGAGAATGAAGTCTGACATTCTCAGTAAAACATGTACATCCAACAAGGGCAGAGACTGTCAGTTGATTCCTTTGTGTTCTACTGCAGCTTCCCAGAGTGTTCTAAAGAACAACTAAAGTGCTAACAGCCTTACTTATGACAAAAGTATGGCACACCTGAAGCCATCTTGATTGGAATAAACTGGTAACACTTAAAACATTTAATTTAAAAAGGAACAAAATGAGGGGGTTCTTTTGAAATAGAAATTATGGTTAGTGCTGCAGAAAGAAAAATTAGGGCATGTTTTAAGTGAGATCTCAAATCCTCTTCTATTTCATTAGAAAATTCTGACATGCAGACTGAAACAATCACTTTCAATACCAGCAGCAGACTTCCAGTTAACTCCCTGGTGAGCAGTAGCTTTACTACAGTGATCTAATGAGCAACTAGAGTGCTAACATTCTGAATTTATGGCAAATGTGAGACACATCTGAATGCCTTCTTGATGGAAGTAAAGTAAAAAACTGAAAGCATTTCCTACTGAGGAGACTGCAGTAAATGAGGAAATTAGGAAACTTCATAACAAAGAAGTCTTCCAAGATGGCCACCAGTGAAAAAAGAGCCCAAATGTAGCACAAATATTACCCAGATGTAGCCCACATATAGCCCAATGACAAAAGTGTGCAAAACACTTTTTATTTTTAGTTTTTTGCAGTTTTATGTAGTGCAGACTGGTCAGGTATTGGAGCGTTACATCTTAAAACATTACACTACAAAAACACCACTGCACTACCCGAAACCCTAAAACACTACCCCCAGCATGACCCCCTACACTACACAAGCACCACTGCACTATCCAAAACCCTAAAACACTACCCCCAGCATGACCCCCTATACTACACAAACACCACTGCACTACCCTAAACCCTAAAACACTACCCCCAGCACGACCCCCTACACTACCCAAACACCACTGCACTAACCTAAATCCTAAAACACTACCCCAGCACGACCCCTACACTACCCAAACACCACTGCACTACCCTAAAACATGACCCCCTACACTACACAAATACCACTGCACTACCCTAAACCCTAAAACACTACCCCAGCACGACCCCCTACACTACACAAACACCACTGCACTACCCTAAAACACTATCCCCAGCACAACCCCCTACACTACACAAACACCACTGCACTACCCTAAACCCTAAAACACTACCCCAGCACGACCCCCTACACTACCCAAATACCACTGCACTACCCTAAAACATGACCCCCTACACTACACAAACACCACTGCACTACCCTAAACCCTAAAACACTACCCCCAGCATGACCCCCTACACTACACAAGCACCACTGCACTATCCTAAACCCTAAAACACTACCCCCAGCATGACCCCCTACACTACACAAACACCACTGCACTACCCTAAACCCTAAAACACTACCCCCAGCACGACCCCTACACTACCCAAACACCACTGCACTAACCTAAATCCTAATACACTACCCCCAGCAAGACCCCTACACTACCCAAACACCACTGCACTACCCTAAAACATGACCCCCTACACTACACAAACACCACTGCACTACCCTAAACCCTAAAACACTACCCCCAGCACGACCCCCTACACTACACAAGCACAACTGCTCTACCCTAAAACACTACCCCCAGCATGACCCCCTACACTACACAAACACCACTGCACTACCCTAAACCCTAAAACACTACCCCCAGCACGACCCCCTACACTACCCAAACACCACTGCACTAACCTAAATCCTAAAACACTACCCCCAGCACGACCCCCTACACTACCCTAATACCATTGCACTACCCTAAAATAAATATGACCCCCTACACTACACAAACACCACTGCACTACCGTAAACCCTAAAACACTACCCCCAGCACGACCCCCTACACTACACAAGCACCACTGCACTACCCTAAACCCTAAAACACTACCCCCAGCATGACCCCCTACACTGCCCGAACACAACTGCACTGCACTAAACCCTGAAACACCAGCCCCTGCACGACCCCCTACACTGCCCGAACACCACTGCACTGCCCTAAACCCTGAAAAACCACCCCTAGCATGACCCCCTACACTGCCCGAACACCACTGCACTGCCCTAAACCCTGAAACACCACCCCCTTCACGACCCCCTACACTGCCCGAACACCACTGCACTGCCCTAAACCCTGAAACACCCCCCCCAGCACGACCCCCTACACTGCCCGAACACCACTGCACTGCCCTAAACCCTGAAACATCACCCCCAGCAAGACCCCCTACACTGCCCGAACACCACTGCCCTAAACCCTGCAACACCACCCCAGCACGACCCCCTACACTGCCCGAACACCACTGCACTGCCCTAAACCCTGAAACACCATCCCCAGTCAGACCCCCTACACTGCCCGAACACCACTGCTCTGCCCAAAACCCTGAAACACCAGCCCCAGCACGACCTCCTACACTGCCCGAACACCACTGCACTGCCCTAAACCCTCAAACACCAGCCCCAGCATGACCCCCTACACTGCACGAACACCACTGCACTGCCCTAAACCCTGAAACACCACCCCCAGCAACACCCCCTACACTGCCCGAACACCACTGCACTAACCCCTGAAACACCATGTAGGAGAGTAGGATCTGCTTCACATGGGTACCCCCACTTTTTGCTGATGCTTCACTGTTTTTCGACATTAGTCTGGCTGGGGCCCTGCTAATCAGAACCCCAGCCTAGCTGCTTCCTCTCTAAAATGGTTTCCATGTGCCTTAGGCACATCACTGATTGGGATCTGGAGTGCCCTTATAAGTCCCTAGTATATGGTATACTATGTACCAAGGGCATAGGTACCTCAGAGGCCTGCCAGGGGCTGCAGCATGTATTATGCCACCCCTGGAAGGCCATCCAAACTGACACCACAGGTCTGCTACTGCAGCCTGGGTAAGGTGGTGATTGCACCCCTTACTGTGATATAGGTTACCTATATCACGAAATACATACACACATATAAACCTATAAGTCACTCCTAAGGCAGGCCTTATCAATCCTAAAGGCAGAGTGCGTGGTTCCTATGTGAGAGGGTGCCCCTGCATGAGCAGGGCCCCTCTGCAGCGTTCGGAGACCATCTCTGATGCTGTTTGTAGTGCAGCCTGACCATATACTCTTAAGCGCATTATATCCTCGCGGTAAAATGCTAACTTTGGAATGGCTGCACCTAAACATGTCGTGTTTGGTGTCAAACATCTTGGAATACTACCCCCCGCCAATCCTGGCGGCGGGGGTAGCATTCCACCCTTCTAGAGGGAAAGACATGTTAACTCTGACGAGTCCGGTAACTTCTTTCCAGAGCCCTGGCATCACAAAATGGATGCTGCTGCCACAGACACGAGTCTGGCCTCCTGCTGCTGGACGAAACTCCGACAGGGGAGGCCTGGACAATAGGTTTCCTGTCCCAGGGAGGTGTGACCACCTCCCCAGACAGGATAATGTGTATTGGGGCTGGGCGGGAGCACTTTCGGGTGCTTTGAAGTCCTGCACTGGGGGCACATTTGGTGTCCCTGTGCATACCCCAGTTCAAACCGGATCAGGGGCTTGCAGCCCCTGCTTTGGCGCGAACTGGACAAAGGGAAAGGGGTGTAGCCACCCCTCTGCCCTGACCCACCCATAGGTGGGGCCACAGAGTAGTCCAACCCCTATTTTTAGAATAAAGGTAGGAACCCAGTCCTTAGGACTTTAGATTATACCTGGACGAAACTCTGAAACTGAATCCTGGACCTTCGACGCTCTACGACAAGATTAGAGGACTGAAGAATCACCCTTGGGGTCAAGGAGTGACTCCCCTGCTTGGCAGGCACCAAAGAAGCATCTGTCCGGTTCGCATTTCTGAAGCTCCCGTCGGACGCCGAAGTCATCGCATCACCAGAGGTGGATTCTCAGACTTCCCCGAGGCTACCCTGAGTCCCCAGCAAAGCTGAGGCCTGTGGCTATTGTGGGTGACTTGAGACCGTGACCCCTGGACACCGAGCACATTTGCAAGTGCATCATCTTCTGGGTCTCCCAAGAAGTCGTGCTTTGGGCTCCGAGTAGCCCTACCCTCCAGCACCACCTGCACTGAAGATCACTGGCCCCCACTCCACGAGTGTCCTGTAAGCCAGCTCCACGTGCGGCGTCACGAGGCTCCTTTGCGGTCGCTAGCCTGTTGGCTAGTAGCCCTTAACGAAGGCCAATCTTTTTCTTACTTGGCATCCTGGTTGCTCCAGGCCTGCCCTCACTTACCCTTGCTGGGTGAGTTCCACAGACCTTGCTGGTCTGCACCATCGACGATCTACATCTTCACCGAGACTTGCCGTTGCCAAGGCTTGTTGGGTCCAATCCGGTCGCCGATGCCTCAGCACTCGACAGTCATCGTGTCCCAGCCCGAATCCTGCTCCTGGTTGCCGACAACGCCTCCTGAGCCTCGTGGCTGAAGAGTCAAGACAACCATCAACGCATCTGAAGCACTCGACATCGGTGGGCATCTGTCCATCGCCTTCCTGGTCACTGGCTAGTGACCCAGACTCTGTCCCCTCTGCTTTCAGGTTCTTCAGAACTCCGATCCACTCTTGGATCCACCCAGACACTTTTCTCTTGGCCGCCAGCAGCACTTTGCAGCAGATCGCCATTCGAATCGACGACGAAACCCGACCCCGAAAGGCACCTATGCACCCGGCTTCCCTGGGTGAGGTAACACGAGTACTCCGGTGCTCCCGTGGGTAGAGACTCTTCAAAGTCCTAGATCTCAAAGGGTTTTGTCCTAGTCCTCTTTTAAGTGTCCCTTTCCTCTATTTTCCCGATCCCGACTTTCTCCATAGAAGTCAACGGCGTATCGCGGTTGTGTATTTACACTGCACGCGTCTCCCGTAGGTCCCCTGTGTCACTACCTTGGGTGGTTCCTTGTGGTCCAAGCACTTCTAGAGGCTCTAGGCCTAGTGTCTAGTTCAGTCGTGGTTCGCATACCACTTTATTGGTATATGGTTTGGTACGCCCCTAGGGCCCAAACGTGTATTTGTGCTATTACTGTGATTTAATATCTTATAACTTATGTACTTCGAACTCTAGCCTCATAAAGAGACTAGAGGGGTGTGTTTAGCAATAAATGCATATATTTTGAATATATACCTGGTGTGGTGCTCTTTCATTTGGTCACTCAAGAGATTATAGACTGGTAAAACAAGCTGCTTTACATTCCTTCAAGACTTAGCCTGAAGGCTGCTCTCCATAGCTACCACTAGGATAGCTTTCAATAAAGGTTGTCTTTAACCTATCTCCAATAAGGGGTTGTTTGGACTGGTGCAAGGTGCCCACTATAATTAGTGGGCAGCATATACCAGGCCAACTTCTCACATTGGTGTGCAGCGTGTGGGATTCCAGCTTGCTATTGTTTTACCAGATAATCTCAATTGAATTGATCAACTGAAAACCACTAAAGGTACCTAAGGTACCTATAATTTAAGCTTAGAATACAGTAAGTTCTACTGAACTTAGAGTTGTGTGTTAAGGGATAGCACAACCCTTTCTACAACTCAAGAGAGTTTAGTAGGCCACACTAGAGTAGGTAGTGCATACACCACACCACACTAGTAATGTCTTTAAGGGCAGGATCTAAAGAATCCTTGCAGGAAGCCATTGAGCTTCCACCCTCCAAGTATGATACACTCCCATTCTTGGAATTGAGAGCTTTATGTAACTTGAGAAAAATAAGGACAGGCCAAAGCCCCACCACCCAACACCTCAAGGAGTTGTTGGTGGCTTATGACCTTAGTAAGCCTGTAGGGACTGAAGGGGTAGGAGCTGAGGGTGGGGCAGATGAAGAGGAGCGAGGCTAGGGGTACCAATACCCCCAGCCCCCCTCTGAAACTGGCCAGGAGGGTGACAATGACCCTGACCTGGAAAACCCAATCCCTCCTGTGGATGATGATGAGGATGATCAAGATGATGCCCTCTTTGTCCCCCAGGAAGGATTAAGAGTGTGCCCAGGAAGTCTAGATCTCCTTCTCAGGAGTCTAACCACTCTGGCACCTCTATAGGGAGCTCTGTCTCTTCTCACAGGAGGGAATCCTCTCATGAGAGGAGAGACCGACTGGTCCAGTATGAGGAAACTCAGCTGGAAATCAGAAAAAAGCAATTGGCTTTAGATAGGGAATCCCTAGATCTCCTTAGAGAGAGAAGAAAGTTGGGACTAGAGTCCCATGGTGGCAGCCATGTCCCTAGAGACAGGGAAAGGTCCTATGACCATAGGAACCTGAGCAAGATTGTCCCTCCCTACCAGAGTGGGGATGATATCCACAAATGGATAACTGCTTTAGAGAGGGCCTGTAAAGTACAGAAGGTCCCTCAGGAGCAGTGGGCAGCAATCTTGTGGCTCTCCTTTGCTGACAAAGGTAGAGATAAGCTCCTCACTGTTAGAGAGGAGGATGCTGATAATTACAAGGTCTTGAAGAGTGCTCTTATTGATGGGTTTGGCCTAACCACTGAACAGTACATGTTGAAGTTCAGAGACACCCAAAAAGCACAGACTCAAGACTGGGTAGACTATGTGGATTGTTCTGCCAAGGCTCTGGAAGGCTGGTTGATGGGCAGTAAGGTGTGTGACTTCTCAGGATTGTACAATCTGATAATGAGGGAGCAGATTCTTAATAACTGTCAAAATCAGCTGTTGCATCAATACCTGGTAGACTCTGATCTGACCTCTCCCCAAGAATTGGGAAAGAAGGCAGACAAATGGGTCAGAACCAGGGTGAAGCAGAAGGTACAGAACCAAGGTGGGGAAACCAAGAAGCAAGATGCTAAGAACTCTGACAAGGGTGGGGAGAAGGGTAAAGATCAAAAGTCTTCATCAGGCCCCCAAAAATCTTCTTCTGGTGGGGATTCACAGTCTACCAAAGGTAAAGGCCAAAGAAAACCATGGTGCAAGGTCTGTAAGCAAAAGACCCACTGGACCAGTGATTGCACCAAGTCCAAAGACTCCAGTCCAGCACCCACCAATGCCCCTAAGGCACCTGTTCCCCCTAGTACAGTTGGTGGAAGTGCTCCAGCAAAGGGTTTAGTAGGGTTCACCCTGGGAACTGAGTTGGGCTCTGACTTAGTCAGAGAACTGACTCAGGCTGTGTTAGTCTGTGATGGAGGCCTGGATGTGACCTCCACTGTGAGTCCCAGTAATCTGGGCAAGTACAGACAACAGCCTTTAATCAATGGACATGAGGCTTTGGCATTTAGGGACACAGGGGCAAGTGTCACAATGGTGACACAAGACCTTGTGCTACCTGGGCAAGTTATGCTTGGTGAGATGTACCAAGTGACCAATGCTAGCAATGTCAGAACAGACCATACTCTGGCAGTTGTTAACTTCTCCTGGGGAGGGGTAACTGGCCTTAAGAAGGTTGTGGTAAGTGCAAACCTACCAGTCGAATGCTTGCTTGGCAATGACTTAGAGACTTCTGCTTGGGCAGAAGTGGAGCTCAGGACCCATGCAGAAATGCTGGGGATCCCTGCAGATGTGTTTGCTGTGACCAGGTCACAAGCCAAAATGTCTAGCACTGAACAGGCCTTGGATTCTGGAAGAATGGACCAAGTGCCTTCCAAGAGGAGGAGTAGTAGGGTTAAGGCAGTGCCTTCCCCTTGGCTCAGGAGGAAGATCAGTCCCTTGAGGGGGATGATCTCAGCCCTGAAGAAGGAACTGTCCCAGAGGAACTTGAACCTGACCAGGTTGAGTTCTTGGGGACAGGGGGACCTTCTAGGGCAGATCTGAGCCAGGAGCAGCAGAGCTGCCCCTCCTTGAACCCCTCAGACAGCAAGCTGCTGCTGAGGCTGCTGGGAAAGCTAGTGGTCCCCATACAGTGTATTGGGATGATGGACTCCTGTACTCAGAGAGTAGAGACCCCAAGCCTGGTGCTACCAGGAGGTTGGTAATACCTTTGAAGTTCAGGGGCTTCCTATTGACCCTAGCCCATGATATTCCCTTAGCAGGTCACCTGGGCCAGAACAAGACTTGGGACAGAATTGTCCCTCACTTTCACTGGCCCCACATGTCTGAAGACAGTAAGGAGTTTTGTCGCTCCTGTGTAACCTGCCAAGCCAGTGGCAAAGCAGGTGGCACTACAAAGGCCCCCTGATACCACTACCTGTGGTGGGGGTGCCCTTTGAAAGGGTAGGGATTGACATTGTTGGTCCCATGGATCCCCAAACAGCCTCTGGGCACAGGTTTATCCTGGTGGTAGTGGATCATGCCACCAGGTACCCAGAAGCTATTCCCCTCAGGACCACTACAGCACCTGTGGTGGCAAGGGCCCTCCTGGGAATCTTCTCAAGAGTGGGCTTTCCTAAGGAGGTAGTATCAGACAGGGGTGCTAACTTCATGTCTGGGTACTTGAAAGCAATGTGGAAGGAGTGTGGAGTGACTTATAAGTTCACCACACCCTATCACCCACAATGCAATGGTTTAGTTGAGAGATTCAACAAAACCTTGAAGGGCATGATTAAAGGGCTCCCAGAAAAGCTTAGGCGTAGATGGGACATACTCTTGCCCTGCCTTTTATTCGCATATAGGGAGGTGCCTCAGAAGGGGGTTGGTTACAGCACTTTTGAACTTCTGTTTGGCCACCCTGTGAGGGGTCCACTGTGCTTGGTGAAGGAAGGATGGGAGTTACCTCTCAAGCCCCCAAAGCAAGATATAGTGGACTATGTACTTGGTCTCCGCTCCAGGATGGCTGAGTACATGAAAAAGGCAACCAAAAACCTTGAGGCTAGCCAGGAACTTCAGAAGGCCTGGCATGACCAAAGGCTGTTCTGACTGTTTACCAGCCAGGACAGAAGGTGTGGGTGTTGGAGCCAGTGGCCCCAGCAGCTCTCCAAGATAAATGGAGTGGACCCCACACTATTGTTGAGCAGAAGGGTGAGGTCACTTATTTAGTAGACCTAGGAACACCCATGAGTCCCCACAGGGTTCTCCATGTCAACAGGTTAAAACCATATGTGGACAGGGCAGACATGGGCTTGCTCATGGCTACTGATGAAGGGCAGGAGGAAGAGAGTGACCCACTCCCTGACCTGCTCTCACAGAACCCTGACGATGGGTCAGTTGATGGTGTAGCCTTGGCAGGCAGCCTCACTACCCAGCAACAAGCTGATTGCAGGCAAGTCCTCAATCAGTTTAGACATATGTTTTCACTGACACCCAGTCAGACCACCTGGTGCACTCATGAAGTGGACACTGGGGACAGTCTGCCTATTAAAAACAAGATTTATAGGCAACCTGACCATGTCAGGGACTGTATCAGGACTGAAGTCCAGAAAATGTTGGAATTGGGAGTAATTGAACCCTCAGATAGTCCTTGGGCTAGTCCAGTAGTCCTTGTACCGAAACCTCACACCAGTGGTGGAAAGAGAGAGATGAGGTTCTGTGTAGACTACAGGGGTCTCAATGCAGTCACTAGGACTGATGCCCATCCAATACCCAGGGCAGATGAGCTCATAGATACTTTGGCCTCTGCCAAATATCTCAGCACATTTGACCTAACAGCTGGCTACTGGCAGATCAGACTAGCTGATACTGCAAAGCCCAAAACAGCATTCTCAACCCCTAGTGGGCATTATCAATTTGTGGTAATGCCCTTTGGTCTGAAGAATGCACCTGCCACTTTCCAGAGGTTGGTGAATACAGTTCTCACAGGACTGGAAGCCTATAGTGCAGCTTATCTAGATGATATTGCTGTCTTTAGCTCCACCTGGGAGGATCACCTGGTCCACCTCAGGAATGTTTTACAGGCCCTGCAAAAGGCAGGCCTGACTATCAAGGCCACTAAGTGCCAGATAGGGCAGAGTCAGGTTGTGTACCTGGGCCACCTTGTGGGTGGAGGCCAGGTTCAACCTTTGCAGAGCAAGATCCAGACCATCATGGACTGGACTGCTCCCACTACCCAGACTCAGGTGAGAGCCTTCTTAGGCCTGACTGGGTACTATAGGAGATTTGTCAAGGGGTATGGATCAATAGTGACACCCTTGAATGACTTAACTTCTAAGAAAATGCCCAAAAAGGTTCAGTGGACAGTTAGCTGTCAAAAGGCATTTGATGACCTCAAGCAGGCCATGTGCACTGCTCCAATTCTGCAGAGTCCTGATTACTCCAAGAAGTTCATTGTTCAAACTGATGCATCTGAATTGGGGGTAGGGGCTGTACTGTCACAATTGAATGAAGAAGGTCAGGATCAGCCAGTAGCTTTTATTAGCAGAAGGCTGACCCCTAGAGAGAAACGTTGGTCAGCCATAGAGAGGAGGCCTTTGCTGTGGTCTGGGCTCTGAAGAAGTTGAGGCCATACTTGTTTGGTACACACTTCCTGGTTCAGACAGACCATAAGCCCCTCTTATGGCTAAAACAAATGAAGGGTGAAAACCCCAAACTGCTTAGGTGGTCCATTTCCCTACAGGGGATGGACTTTACAGTGGAAAATAGGCCTGGGAGTAACCATGCGAATGCAGATGGACTCTCTAGGTATTTCCACTTAGAACATGAAGACTTAACTGGGCAAGGTTAGTTTAATGTCCCTACGTTTGGGGGGGTTGTGTAGGAGAGTAGGATCTGCTTCACATGGGTACCCCCACTTTTTGCTGATGCTTCACTGTTTTTCGACATTAGTCTGGCTGGGGCCCTGCTAATCAGAACCCCAGCCTAGCTGCTTCCTCTCTAAAATGGTTTCCATGTGCCTTAGGCACATCACTGATTGGGATCTGGAGTGCCCTTGTAAGTCCCTAGTATATGGTATACTATGTACCAAGGGCATAGGTACCTCAGAGGCCTGCCAGGGGCTGCAGCATGTTTTATGCCACCCCTGGAAGGCCATCCAAACTGACACCACAGGTCTGCTACTGCAGCCTGGGTAAGGTGGTGCATGCACCCCTTACTGTGATATAGGTTACCTATATCACGAAATACATACACACATATAAACCTATATGTCACTCCTAAGGCAGGCCTTATCAATCCTAAAGGCAGAGTGCGTGGTTCCTATGTGAGAGGGTGCCCCTGCATGAGCAGGGCCCCTCTGCAGCGTTCGGAGACCATCTCTGATGCTGTTTGTAGTGCAGCCTGACCATATACTCTTAAGCGCATTATATCCTCGCGGTAAAATGCTAACTTTAGAATGGCTGCACCTAAACATGTCGTGTTTGGTGTCAAACATCTTGGAATACTACCCCCCCGCCAATCCTGGTGGCGGGGGTAGAATTCCACCCTTCTAGAGGGAAAGGTATGTTAACTCTGACGAGTCCGGTAACTTCTTTCCAGAGCCCTGGCATCACAAAATGGATGCTGCTGCCACAGACACGAGTCTGGCCTCCTGCTGCTGGACGAAACTCCGGCAGGGGAGGCCTGGACAATAGGTTTCCTGTCCCAGGGAGGTGTGACCACCTCCCCTGACAGGATAATGTGTATTGGGGCTGGGCGGGAGCACTTTCGGGTGCTTTGAAGTCCTGCACTGGGGGCACATTTGGTGTCCCTGTGCATACCCCAGTTCAAACCGGATCAGGGGCTTGCAGCCCCTGCTTTGGCGTGAACTGGACAAAGGGAAAGGGGTGTAGCCACCCCTCTGCCCTGACCCACCCATAGGTGGGGCCACAGAGTAGTCCAACCCCTATTTTTAGAATAAAGGTAGGAACCCAGTCCTTAGGACTTTAGATTATACCTGGACGAAACTCTGAAACTGAATCCTGGACCTTCGACGCTCTATGACAAGATTAGAGGACTGAAGAATCTCCCTTGGGGTCAAGGAGTGACTCCCCTGCTTGGCAGGCACCAAAGAAGCATCTGTCCGGTTCGCATTTCTGAAGCTCCCGTCGGACGCCGAAGTCATCGCATCACCAGAGGTGGATTCTCAGACTTCCCCGAGGCTACCCTGAGTCCCCAGCAAAGCTGAGGCCCGTGGCTATCGTGGGTGACTTGAGACCGTGACCCCTGGACACAGAGCACATTTGCAAGTGCATCATCTTCTGGGTCTCCCAAGAAGTCGTGCTTTGGGCTCCGAGTAGCCCTAGCCTCCCGCACCACCTGCACCGAAGATCACTGGCCCCCACTCCACGAGTGTCCTGTAAGCCAGCTCCACGTGCGGCGTCACGAGGCTCCTTCGCGGTCGCTAGCCTGTTGGCTAGTAGCCCTTAACGAAGGCCAATCCTTTTCTTGCTTGGCATCCTGGTTGCTCCAGGCCTGCCCTCACTTACCCTCGCTGGGTGAGTTCCACAGACCTTGCTGGTCTGCACCATCGATGATCTACATCTTCACCGAGACTTGCCGTTGCCAAGGCTTGTTGGGTCCAATCCGGTCGCCGACGCCTCAGCACTCGACAGACTTTGTGTACCAGCCCGAATCCTGCTCCTGGTCGCCGACAACGCCTCCTGGGCCTCGTGGCTGAAGAGTCAAGACGACCGTCAACGCACCTGAAGCACTCGACATCGGTGGGCATCTGTCCATCGCCTTCCTGGTCACTGGCTAGTGACCCAGACTCTGTCCCCTCTGCTTTCAGGTTCTTCAGAACTCCGATCCACTCTTGGATCCACCCGGACACTTTTCTCTTGGCCGCCAGCAGCACTTTGCAGCAGATCGCCATTCGAATCGACGACGAAACCCGACCCCGAAAGGCATCTATGCACCCGGCTTCCCTGGGTGAGGTAACACGAGTACTCCGGTGCTCCCGTGGGTAGAGACTCTTCAAAGTCCTAGATCTCAAAGGGTTTTGTCCGAGTCCTCTTTTAAGTGTCCCTTTCCTCTATTTTCCCGATCCCGACTTTCTCCATAGAAGTCAACGGCGTATCGCGGTTGTGTATTTACACTGCACGCGTCTCCCGTAGGTCCCCTGTGTCACTACCTTGGGTGGTTCCTTGTGGTCCAAGCACTTCTAGAGGCTCTAGGCCTAGTGTCTAGTTCAGTCGTGGTTCGCATACCACTTTATTGGTATATGGTTTGGTACGCCCCTAGGGCCCAAACGTGTATTTGTGCTATTACTGTGATTTAATATCTTATAACTTATGTACTTCGAACTCTAGCCTCATAAAGAGACTAGAGGGGTGTGTTTAGCAATAAATGCATATATTTTGAATATATACCTGGTGTGGTGCTCTTTCATTTAGTCACTCAAGAGATTATAGACTGGTAAAACAAGCTGCTTTACATTCCTTCAAGACTTAGCCTGAAGGCTGCTCTCCATAGCTACCACTAGGATAGCTTTCAATAAAGGTTGTCTTTAACCTATCTCCAATAAGGGGTTGTTTGGACTGGTGCAAGGTGCCCACTATAATTAGTGGACAGCATATACCAGGCCAACTTCTCACACACCACCCCCAGCAAGACCACCTACACTGGCCGAACACCACTGCAATGCCCTAAACCCTGAAACACCACCCCCTGCACAACCCCCTACACTGCCCAAACACCACTGCACTGCCCTAAACCCTGAAACACCACCCCCTGCACGACCCCCTACACTGCCTGAACACCACTGCCCTAAACCCTGAAACACCACCACCAGCACGACCCCCTACACTGCCCAAACACCACTGCACTGCCCTAAACCCTGAAACACCACCCCCTTCACGACCCCCTACACTGCCGGAACACCACTGCACTGCCCTAAACCCTGAAACACCACCCCCAGCAAGACCCCCTACACTGCCCGAACACCACTGCACTAAACCCTGAAACACCACCCCCAGCAAGACCACCTACACTGGCCGAACACCACTGCACTGCCCTAAACCCTGAAACACCACCCCTCAGCACGACACCCTATACTGCCCGAACACCACTGCACTGCCCTAAACCCTGAAACACCACCCCCAGCACGACCCCCTACACTGCCCAAACACCACTGCACTGCCCTAAACCCTGAAACACCACCCCCTGCACGACCCCCTACACTGCCGGAACACCACTGCACTGCCCTAAACCCTGAAACACCACCCCCAGCACGACCCCCTACACTGCCCGAACACCACTGCACTGCCCTAAACCCTGAAACATCACCCCCAGCAAGACCCCCTACACTGCCTGAACACCACTGCCCTAAACCCTGAAACACCACCCCCAGCAAGACCCCCTACACTGCCCGAACACCACTGCACTGCCCTAAACCCTGAAACACCACCTCCAGCACAACCCCCTACACTGCCCGAACACCACTGCACTGCGCTAAACCCTGAAACACCAGCCCCAGCATGACCCCCTACACTGCCCGAACACCACTGCACTGCCCGAAACCCTGAAACACCAGCCCCAGCACCACCACCTACACTGCCCGAACACCACTGCACTGCCCTAAACCCTGAAACACCAGCCCCAGCACGACCCCCTACACTGCCCGAACACCACTGCACTGCCCTAAACCCTGAAACACCAGCCCCAGCACGACCCACTACAGTGCACGAACACCACTGTACTGCCCTAAACCCTGAAACACCAGCCCCAGCATGACCCCTACACTGCCCGAACACCACTGCACTGCCCTAAACCCTGAAACACCACCCCCTGCACGACCCCCTACACTGCCGGAACACCACTGCACTGCCCTAAACCCTGAAACACCACCCCTGCACCACCCCTACACTGCCGGAACACCACTGCACTGCCCTAAACCCTGACACACCACCCCCAGCACGACACCCTACACTGCCCAAACACCACTGCACTGCCCTAAACCCTGAAACACCACCCCCTGCACGACCCCCTACACTGCCCGAACACCACTGCACTAAACCCTGAAACACCAGCCCCAGCATGACCCCCTACACTGCCCGAACACCACTGCACTGCCCTAAACCCTCAAACACCAGCCCCAGCACGACCCCCTACACTGCACGAACACCACTGCACTGCCCTAAACCCAGAAACAACAGCCCCTGCAAGACCCCCTACACTGCCCGAACACCACTGCACTGCCCTAAACCCTGAAACACCACCCCCAGCAAGACCCCCTACACTGCCCGAACACCACTGCACTAACCCCTGAAACACCACCCCCAGCAAGACCACCTACACTGGCCGAACACCACTGCACTGCCCTAAACCCTGAAACACCACCCCCTGCACGACCCCCTACACTGCCCGAACACCACTGCACTGCCCTAGACTCTGAAGCACCAGCCCCAGCAAGACCCTCTACACTGCCCGAACACCACTGCACTGCCCTAAACCCTGAAACACCAGCCCCAGCATGACCCCCTACACTGCCCGAACACCACTGCACTGCCCAAAACCCTGAAACACCAGCCCCAGCACCACCACCTACACTGCCCGAACACCACTGCACTGCCCTAAACCCTGAAACACCAGCCCCAGCACGACCCCCTACACTGCCTGAACACCACTGCACTGCCCTAAACCCTGAAACACCAGCCCCAGCACGACCCACTACACTGCCCGAACACCACTGTACTGCCCTAAACCCTGAAACACCAGCCCCAGCATGACCCCCTACACTCTCCTAAACCCTGAAACACCACCCCCAGCAAGACCCCCTACACTGCCCGAACACCACTGCACTGCCCTAAACCCTGAAACATCACCCCCAGCAAGACCCCCTACACTGCCCGAACACCACTGCCCTAAACCCTGAAACACCACCCCCAGCAAGACCCCCTACACTGCCTGAATACCACTGCACTGCCCTAAACCCTGAAACACCAGCCCCAGCACGACCCCCTACACTGCCCGAACACCACTGCACTGCCCTAAACCCTGAAACACCACCCCCTGCACGACCCCCTACACTGCCCGAACACCACTGCACTGCCCTAAACCCTGAAACACCACCCCCAGCACGACCCCCTACATGCCCGAACACCACTGCACTGCCCTAAACCCTGAAACACCACCCCCTGCATGACCCCCTACACTGCCCGAACACAACTGCACTGCCCTAAACCCTGAAACACCACCCCCAGCACGACCCCCTACACTGCACGAACACCACTGCACTGCCCTAAACCCTGAAACACTACCCCCAGCAAGACCCCCTACACTGCCCGAACACCACTGCACTGCCCTAAACCCTGAAACATCACCCCCAGCAAGACCCCCTACACTGCCCGAACACCACTGCCCTAAACACTGAAACACCACCCCCAGCAAGACGCCCTACACTGCCTGAACACCACTGCACTGCCCTAAACGCTGAAACACCACCCCCAGCACGACCCCCTACACTGCCCGAACACCACTGCACTGCCCTAAACCCTGAAACACCAGCCCCAGCACGACCCCCTACACTGCCCAAACACCACTGCACTGCCCTAAACCCTGAAACACCACCCCCAGCACGACCCCCTACACTGCCCGAACACCACTGCACTGCCCTAAACCCTGAAACACCAGCCCCAGCACAACCCCGTACACTGCCCGAACACCACTGCACTGCCCTAAACCCTGAAATACCAGCCCCAGCACGACCGCCTACACTGCCAGAAAACCACTGCACTGCCCTAAACCCTGAAACACCAGCCCCAGCACGACCCCCTACACTGCCCGAACACCACTGCACTGCCCTAAACCCTCAAACACCAGCCCCAGCATGACCCCCTACACTGCACGAACACCACTGCACTGCCCTAAACCCAGAAACAACAGCCCCTGCAAGACCCCCTACACTGCCCGAACACCACTGCACTGCCCTAAACCCTGAAACACCACCCCCAGCAACACCCCCTACACTGCCCGAACACCACTCCACTAACCCCTGAAACACCACCCCCAGCAAGATCACCTACACTGGCCGAACACCACTGCACTGCCCTAAACCCTGAAACACCACCCCCTGCACAACCCCCTACACTGCCCAAACAGCACTGCACTGCCCTAAACCCTGAAACACCACCCCCTGCACGACCCCCTACACTGCCTGAACACCACTGCCCTAAACCCTGAAACACCACCACCAGCACGACCCCCTACACTGCCCAAACACCACTGCACTGCCCTAAACCCTGAAACACCACCCCCTGCACGACCCCCTACACTGCCGGAACACCACTGCACTGCCCTAAACCCTGAAACACCACCCCCAGCAAGACCCCCTACACTGCCCGAACACCACTGCACTAAACCCTGAAACACCACCCCCAGCAAGACCACCTACACTGGCCGAACACCACTGCACTGCCCTAAACCCTGAAACACCACCCCTCAGCACGACACCCTACACTGCCCGAACACCACTGCACTGCCCTAAACCCTGAAACACCACCCCCAGCACGACCCCCTACACTGCCCAAACACCACTGCACTGCCCTAAACCCTGAAACACCACCCCCTGCACGACCCCCTACACTGCCGGAACACCACTGCACTGCCCTAAACCCTGAAACACCACCCCCAGCATGACCCACTACACTGCCCGAACACCACTGCACTGCGCTAAACCCTGAAACATCACCCCCAGCAAGACCCCCTACACTGCCTGAACACCACTGCCCTAAACCCTGAAACACCACCCCCAGCAAGACCCCCTACACTGCCCGAACACCACTGCACTGACCTAAACCCTGAAACACCACCTCCAGCACAACCCCGTACACTGCCTGAACACCATTGCTCTGCCCTAAATCCTGAAACACTAGCCCCAGCACGACCCCCTACACTGCCCGAACACCACTGCACTGCCCTAAACCCTGAAACACCACACCCAGCACGACCCCCTACACTGCCCGAACACCACTGCACTGCCCTAAACCCTGAAACACCAGCCCCATCAAGACCCCCTACACTGCCCGAACACCACTGCACTGCCCTAGACTCTGAAGCACCAGCCCCAGCAAGACCCTCTACACTGCCCGAACACCACTGCACTGCCCTAAACCCTGAAACACCAGCCCCAGCATGACCCCCTACACTGCCCGAACACCACTGCACTGCCCGAAACCCTGAAACACCAGCCCCAGCACCACTACCTACACTGCCCGAACACCACTGCACTGCCCTAAACCCTGAAACACCAGCCCCAGCATGACCCCCTACACTGCCCGAACACCACTGCACTGCCCTAAACCCTGAAACACCAGCCCCAGCACGACCCACTACACTGCCCGAACACCACTGTACTGCCCTAAACCCTGAAACACCAGCCCCAGCATGACCCCTACACTGCCCGAACACCACTGCACTGCCCTAAACCCTGAAACACCACCCCCTGCACGACCCCCTACACTGCCCGAACACCACTGCACTGCCCTAAACCCTGAAACACCACCCCCTGCACCACCCCCTACACTGCCCGAACACCACTGCACTGCCCTAAACCCTGACACACCACCCCCAGCACGACACCCTACACTGCCCAAACACCACTGCACTGCCCTAAACCCCGAAACACCACCCCCTGCACGACCCCCTACACTGCCCGAACACCACTGCACTAAACCCTGAAACACCAGCCCCAGCATGACCCCCTACACTGCCCGAACACCACTGCACTGCCCTAAACCCTCAAACACCAGCCCCAGCATGACCCCCTACACTGCACAAACACCACTGCACTGCCCTAAACCCAGAAACAACAGCCCCTGCAAGACCCCCTACACTGCCCGAACACCACTGCCCTGCCCTAAACCCTGAAACACCACCCCCAGCAAGTCCCCCTACACTGCCCAAACACCACTGCACTAACCCCTGAAACACCACCCCCAGCAAGACCACCTACACTGGCCAAACACCACTGCACTGCCCTAAACCCTGAAACACCACCCCCTGCACGACCCCCTACACTGCCCGAACACCACTGCACTGCCCTAGACTCTGAAGCACCAGCCCCAGCAAGACCCTCTAACCTGCCCGAACACCACTGCACTGCCCTAAACCCTGAAACACCAGCCCCAGCATGACCCCTACACTGCCCGAACACCACTGCACTGCCCGAAACCCTGAAACTCCAGCCCCAGCACGACCCCCTACACTGCCCGAACACCATTGCACTGCCCTAAACCCTGAAACACCAGCCCCAGCACGACCCACTACACTGCCTGAACACCACTGTACTGCCCTAAACCCTGAAACACCAGCCCCAGCATGACCCCCTACACTGCCCGAACACCACTGCACTGCCCTAAACCCTGAAACACCACCCCCTGCATGACCCCCTTCACTGCCCGAACACCACTGCACTGCCCTAAACCCTGAAACACCACCCCCTGCACCACCCCCTACACTGCCCGAACACCACTGCACTGCCCTAAACCCTGACACACCACCCCCAGCACGACACCCTACACTGCCCAAACACCACTGCACTGCCCTAAACCCTGAAACACCAGCCCCAGCATGACCCCCTACACTGCCCGAACACCACTGCACTGCCCTAAACCCTGAAACACCAGCCCCAGCACGACCCACTACACTGCCCGAACACCACTGTACTGCCCTAAACCCTGAAACACCAGCCCCAGCATGACCCCCTACACTGCCCGAACACCACTGCACTGCCCTAAACCCTGAAACACCACCCCCTGCACGACCCCCTACACTGCCCGAACACCACTGCACTGCCCTAAACCCTGAAACACCACCCCCTGCACCACCCCCTACACTGCCCGAACACCACTGCACTGCCCTAAACCCTGACACACCACCCCCAGCACGACACCCTACACTGCCCAAACACCACTGCACTGCCCTAAACCCCGAAACACCACCCCCTGCACGACCCCCTACACTGCCCGAACACCACTGCACTAAACCCTGAAACACCAGCCCCAGCATGACCCCCTACACTGCCCGAACACCACTGCACTGCCCTAAACCCTCAAACACCAGCCCCAGCACGACCCCCTACACTGCACAAACACCACTGCACTGCCCTAAACCCTGAAACACCACCCCCTGCATGACCCCCTTCACTGCCCGAACACCACTGCACTGCCCTAAACCCTGAAACACCACCCCCTGCACGACCCCCTATACTGCACGAACACCACTGCACTGCCCTAAACCCAGAAACACCAGCCCCTGCAAGACCCCTACACTGCCCGAACACCACTGCACTGCCCTAAACCCTGAAACACCACCCCCAGCAAGACCCCCTACACTGCCTGAACACCACTGTACTAACCCCTGAAACACCACCCCCAGCAAGACAAACTACACTGGCCGAACACCACTGCACTGCCCTAAACCCTGAAACACCACCCCCTGCACGACCCCCTACACTGCCCGAACACCACTGCACTGCCCTAGACTCTGAAGCACCAGCCCCAGCAAGACCCTCTAAACTGCCCGAACACCACTGCACTGCCCTAAACCCTGAAACACCAGCCCCAGCATGACCCCCTACACTGCCCGAACACCACTGCACTGCCCGAAACCCTGAAACACCACCCCCTGCACGACCCCCTATACTGCACGAACACCACTGCACTGCCCTAAACCCAGAAACACCAGCCCCTGCAAGACCCCCTACACTGCCCGAACACCACTGCACTGCCCTAAACCCTGAAACACCACCCCCAGCAAGACCCCCTACACTGCCTGAACACCACTGTACTAACCCCTGAAACACCACCCCCAGCAAGACAAACTACACTGGCCGAACACCACTGCACTGCCCTAAACCCTGAAACACCACCCCCTGCACAACCCCCTACACTGCCCAAACACCACTGCACTGCCCTAAACCCTGAAACACCACCCCCTGCACGACCCCCTACACTGCCGGAACACCACTGCACTGCCCTAAACCCTGAAACACCACCCCAGCACGACCCCCTACACTGCCCGAACACCACTGCACTGCCCTAAACCCTGAAACACCAGCCCCAGCACAACCCCGTACACTGCCCGAACACCATTGCACTGCCCTAAACCCTGAAATACCAGCCCCAGCACGACCGCCTACACTGCCAGAAAACCACTGCACTGCCCTAAACCCTGAAACACCAGCCCCAGCACGACCCCCTACACTGCCCGAACACCACTGCACTGCCCTAAACCCTCTGTGAGAAGTTGGCCTGGCATATGCTGTCCACTAATTATAGTGGGCACCTTGCACCAGTCCAAACAACCCCTTATTGGAGATAGGTTAAAGACAACCTTATTGAAAGCTATCCTAGTGGTAGCTATGGAGAGCAGCCTTCAGGCTAAGTCTTGAAGGAATGTAAAGCAGCTTGTTTTACCAGTCTATAATCTCTTGAGTGATCAAATGAAAGAGCACCACACCAGGTATATATTCAAAATATATGTATTTATTGCTAAACACACCCCTCTAGTCTCTTTATGAGGCTAGAGTTCGAAGTACACAAGTTATACGTTATTTAAATACAGTAATAGCACAAATACACGTTTGGGCCCTAGGGGCGTACCAAACCATATACCAATAAAGTAGTATAAGAATCACGACTGAGCTAGACACTAGGCCTAGAGCCTCTAGAAGTGCTTGGACCACAAGGAACCACCCAAGGTAGTGACACAGGGGACCCACGGGGGACGCGTGCAGTGTAAATACACAACCGCGAGACGCCGTTAACTTCTATGGAGAAAGTCGCGATCAGGAAATTAAAGAAAAGGGACACTTAAAGGAGGACTTGGAGCAAACCCTTTGAGAACTAGGTCGTTCTAGAGTCTCTACCCACGGGAGCACTGGAGTACTCTTGTTACCTCACCCAGGGAAGCCGGGTGCATAGGTGCCTTTCGGGGTCGGGTTTCGTCGTCGATTTGAATGGCGATCTGCTGCAAAGTGCTGCTGGCGACCAAGTGGAAAGTGTCCGGGTGGATCCAAGAGTGGATCGGACATCTGAAGAACCTGAAAGCAGAGGGGACAGAGTCTGGGTCACTAGCCAGTGACCAGGAAGGCGATGAGCAGATGCCCACCGATGTCGAGTGCTTCAGGTAGGTTGATGGTCGTCTTGACTCTTCAGCCACGAGGTCCAGGAGGCGTTGTCGGCGACCAGGAGCAGGATTCGGGCTGGTACATGATGTCTGTCGAGTGCTGAGGTGTCGGCGACCGGATTGGACCCAACAAGCCTTGGCAACGGCAAGTCTCGATGTAGATGAAGAATGTCGATGATGCAGACCAGCAAGGTCTGAGGAACTCACCCAGCAAGGGTAAGTGAGGGCAAGCCTGGAGCAACCAGGGAGGCCAAGAAGAAAAGGATTGGCCTTCATGAAGGGCTACTAGCCAACGGGCTAGCGACCGCGAAGGAGCCTTGAGATGGTGCACGTGGAGCTGGCTCACAGGACACTCATGGAGTGGAGGCCAGTGATCTTTGGTGCAGATGGTGCTGGAGGCTAGGGCTACTCGGAGCCCAAAGCACGACTTCGTGGGAGACCCAGAAGAGGATGCACTAGCAAATGCGTGCGGTGTCCAGGGGTCACAGTTCCACGTTACCCACGACAGCTACGGGCCTCAGCTTTGCTGGGGACTCAGGGCAGCCTCGGGGAAGTCTGGAAATCTACCTCTGGCGATGCAAAGACTTCGGCGTCCGACGGGAGCTTAGGCGATGCAGACCGGACAATTGCTTCTTTGGTGCCTGCCAAGCAGGGGAGTCACTCCTTGACCCCAAGGGAGATTCTTCTGTCCTCTAGTCTTGAGTAGAGCGTTGAAGGTCCAGGATTCAGTGTCAGAGTTTCGTCCAGGGATAATCTAAAGTCCTAAGGACTGAATTCCTATACTTATACCAAGTTTAGGGGTTGGACTACTCTGTGGCCCCACCTATGGGTGGGTCAGGGCAGAGGGGTGGCTACACCCTTTCCCTTTGTCCAGTTCGCGCCAAAGCAGGGGCTGCAAGCCCCTGATCCGGTTTGAACTGGGGTATGCACAGGGACACCAAGTGTGCCCCCAGTGCAGGACTTCAAAGCACCCGAAAGTGCTCCCGCCCAGCCCCAATACACACTATCCTGTCTGGGGAGGTGGTCACACCTCCCTGGGACAGGAAACCTATTGTCCAGGCCTCCCCTGCCGGAGTTTCGTCCAGCAGCAGGAGGCCAGACTTGTGTCTGTGGCAGCAGCATCCATTTTGTGATGCCAGGGCTTTAGAAAGAAGTTACCGGCCAGGTCAGGGTTAACATGTCTCTCCCTCTAGAAGGGTGGAATGCTACCCCCGCCACCAGAATTGGCGGGGGGTAGTATTCCAAGATGTTTGACACCAAACACGACATGTTTCGGTGTAGCCATTCCAAAGTTAGCATTTAACGCGAGGTTATAATGCGCTTAAGAGTATATGGTCAGGCTGCACTACAAACAGCATCATAGAAGGGTCTCCGAACGCTGCAGAGGGGCCCTGCTCATGCAGGGGCACCCTCTCACATAGGAACCACGCACTCTGCCTTCAGGATTGATAAGGCCTGCCATAGGAGTGACTTATAGGTTTATATGTGTGTATGTATATAGTGATATAGGTAACCTATATCACAGTAAGGGGTGCATGCACCACCTTACCCAGGCTGCAGTAGCAGACCTGTGGTGTCAGTTTGGATGGCCTTCCAGGGGTGGCACAATACATGCTGCAGCCCCTGGTAGGCCTCTGAGGTACCTATGCCCTGGGTACATAGTATACCATATACTAGGGACTTATAAGGGCACTCCAGATTCCAATCAGTGATGTGCCTAAGGCACATGGAAACCATTTTAGAGAGGAAGCAGCTAGGCTGGGGTTCTGATTAGCAGGGCCCCAGCCAGACTAAGGTCGAAAAACAGTGAAGCATCAGCAAAAAGTGGGGGTACCCATGTGAAGCAGATCCTACTCTCCTACACAACCCCCCAAACGTAGGGACATTAAACTAACCTTGCCCAGTTAAGTCTTCATGTTCTAAGTGGAAGTACCTAGAGAGTCCATCTGCATTGGCATGGTTACTCCCAGGTCTATGTTCCACTGTGAAGTCCATCCCCTGTAGGGAAATGGACCACCTAAGCAGTTTGGGGTTTTCACCCTCCATTTGTTTTAGCCATAAGAGGGGTTATGGTCTGTTTGAACAAGGAAGTGAGTACCAAACAAGTATGGCCTCAACTTCTTCAGAGCCCAGACCACAGCAAAGGCCTCCCTCTCAATGGCTGACCAACGTTTCTCTCTAGGGATCAGCCTTCTGCTAATGAAAGCTACTGGCTGATCCTGACCTTCTTCATTCAATTGTGACAGTACAGCCCCTACCCCCAATTCAGATGCATCAGTTTGAACAATGAACTTCTTGGAGTAATCAGGACTCTGTAGAATGGGAGCAGTGCACATGGCCTGCTTCAGGTCATCAAATGCCTTTTGACAGCTAACTGTCCACTGAACCTTTTTGGGCATTTTCTTAGAAGTTAAGTCATTCAGGGGTGTCACTATTGATCCATACCCCTTGACAAATCTCCTATAGTACCCAGTCAGGCCTAAGAAGGCTCTCACCTGAGTCTGGGTAGTTGGAGCAGTCCAGTCCATGATAGTCTGGATCTTGCTCTGCAAATGTTGAAGCTGGCCTCCACCCACAAGGTGGCCCAGGTACACAACCTGACTCTGCCCTATCTGGCACTTGGTGGCCTTGATAGTCAGGCCTGCCTTTTGCAGGGCCTGTAAAACATTCCTGAGGTGGACCAGGTGATCCTCCCAGGTGGAGCTAAAGACAGCAATATCATCTAGATATGCTGCACTATAGGCTTCCAGACCTGTGAGAACTGTATTCACCAACCTCTGGAAAGTGGCAGGTGCATTCTTCAGACCAAAGGGCATCACCACAAACTGATAATGCCCACTAGGGGTTGAGAATGCTGTTTTGGGCTTTGCAGTATCAGCTAGTCTGATCTGCCAGTAGCCATCTGTCAAGTCAAATGTGCTGAGATATTTGGCTGAGGCCAAAGTATCTATTAGCTCATCTGCCCTTGGTATTGGATGGGCATCAGTCCTAGTGACTGCATTGAGACCCCTGTAGTCCACACAAAACCTCATCTCTCTTTTTCCACCACTGGTGTGAGGTTTTGGCACAAGGACCACTGGACTAGCCCAAGGGCTATCTGAGGGTTCAATAACTCCCAACTCCAACATTTTCTGGACTTCAGTCCTGATACAGTCCCTGACATGGTCAGGTTGCCTATAAATCTTATTTTTAATAGGCAGACTGTCCCCAGTGTCCACTTCATGAGTGCACCAGGTGGTCTGACTGGGTGTCAGTGAAAACATGGGTCTAAACTGATTGAGCACCTGTCTACAATCAGTTTGCTGCTGGGTAGTGAGGCTGCCTGCCAAGGCTACACCATCTACTGACCCATCGTCAGGGTTCTGTGAGAGCAGGTCAGGGAGTGGGTCACTCTCTTCCTCCTGCCCTTCATCAGTAGCCATGAGCAAGCCCATGTCTGCCCTGTCCACATATGGTTTTAACCTGTTGACATGGAGAACCCTGTGGGGACTCCTGGGTGTTCCTAGGTCTACTAAGTAGGTAACCTCACCCTTCTGCTCAACAATAGTGTGGGGTCCACTCCATTTGTCTTGGAGAGCTGCTGGGGCCACTGGCTCCAACACCCACACCTTCTGTCCTGGCTGATAAACAGTCAGAACAGCCTTTTGGTCATGCCAGGCCTTTTGAAGTTCCTGGCTAGCCTCAAGGTTTTTAGTTGCCTTTTTCATATACTCAGCCATCCGAGAGCGGAGACCAAGTACATAGTCCACTATGTCTTGCTTTGGGGGCTTGAGAGGTAACTCCCATCCTTCCTTCACCAAGCACAGTGGACCCCTGACAGGGTGGCCAAACAAAAGTTCAAAAGGGCTGTAACCAACCCCCTTCTGAGGCACCTCCCTATATGCAAATAAAAGGCAGGGCAAGAGTATGTCCCATCTTCGCCTAAGCTTTTCTGGGAGCCCTTTAATCATGCCCTTCAAGGTTTTGTTGAATCTCTCAACTAAACCATTGCATTGTGGGTGATAGGGTGTGGTGAACTTGTAAGTCACTCCACACTCCTTCCACATTGCTTTTAAGTATCCAGACATAAAGTTTGCTCCCTGTCTGATACTACCTCCTTAGGAAAGCCCACTCTTGAGAAAATTCCCAGGAGGGCCCTTGCCACCACAGGTGCTGTAGTGGTCCTAAGGGGAATAGCCTCTGGGTACCTGGTGGCATGATCCACTACCACCAGGATAAACCTGTGCCCAGATGCTGTTTGGGGATCCATGGGACCAACAATGTCAATCCCCACCCTTTCAAAGGGCACCCCCACCACAGGTAGTGGTATCAGGGGGCCTTTGTAGTGGCACCTGCCTTGCCACTGGCCTGGCAGGTTACACAGGGGCGACAAAACTCCTTGGTGTCTTCAGACATGTGGGGCCAGTGAAAGTGAGGGACAATTCTGTCCCAAGTCTTGTTCTGGCCCAGGTGACCTGCCAAGGGAATATCATGGGCTAGGGTCAATAGGAAGCCCCTGAACTTCAGAGGTATAACCAACCTCCTGGTAGCACCAGGCTTGGGGTCTCTACACTCTGAGTACAGGAGTCCATCATCCCAATACACTGTATGGGGACCACTAGCTTTCCCAGCAGCCTCAGCAGCAGCTTGCTGTCTGAGGGGTTCAAGAGAGGGGCAGCTCTGCTGCTCCTGGCTCAGATCTGCCCTGGAAGGTCCCCTGTCCCCAAGAACTCAACCTGGTCAGGTTCAAGCTCCTCTGGGACAGTTCCTTCCTCAGGACTGAGATCATCCCCCTCAAGGGACTGATCTTCCTTCTGAGCCAAGGGGAAGGCACTGCCTTTACCCTACTACTCCTCCTCTTGGAAGGCACTTGGTCCATTATTCCAGAATCCAAGGCCTGTTCAGTGCTAGACATTTTGGCTTGTGACCTGGTCACAGCAAACACATCTGCAGGGATCCCCAGCATTTCTGCATGGGTCCTGAGCTCCACTTCTGCCCAAGCTGAAGTTTCTAAGTCATTGCCAAGCAAGCATTCGACTGGTAGGTTTGCACTCACCACAACCTTCTTAAGGCCAGTTACCCCTCCCCAGGAGAAGTTAACAACTGCCAGAGTATGGTCTGTTCTGACGTTGCTAGCATTGGTCACTTGGTACATCTCACCAAGTATAACTTGCCCAGGATTCACAAGGTCTTGTGTCACCATGGTGACACTTGCCCCTGTGTCCCTAAATGCCAAAGCCTCTCGTCCATTGATTAAAGGCTGTTGTCTGTACTTGCCCAGATTACTGGGACTCACAGAGGAGGTCACATCCATGCCTCCATCACAGACTAACACAGCCTGAGTGAGTTCTCTGACTAGGTCAGAGCCCAACTCAGTACCCAGGGTCAACCCTACTAAACCCTTGGCTGGAGCACTCCCACCAACTGTAACTGTACTAGGGGGAACAGGTGCCTTAGGGGCATTGGTGGGGGCTGGACTTGAGTCTTTGGACTTGGTGCAATCACTGGTCCAGTGGGTCTTTTGCTTACAGACCTTGCACCATGGTTTTCTTTGGCCTTTCCCTTTTGTAGACTGTGAATCCCCACCTGAAGAAGATTTTTGGGGGCCTTGTGAAGACTTTTGATCTTTACCCTTCTCCCCACCCTTTTCAGAGTTCTTAGAATCTTGCTTCTTAGGGTCACCACCTTGGTTCTGTACCTTCTGCCTCACCCTGGTTCTGACTCATTTGTCTGCCTTCTTTCCCAATTCTTGGGGAGAGGTCAGATCAGAGTCCACCAGGTACTGATGCAACAGCTGATTTTGACAGTTATTAAGAATCTGCTCCCTCATTATCAGATTGTACAATCCTGTGAAGTCACACACCTTGCTGCCCATCAACCAGCCTTCCAGAGCCTTAGCAGAACAATCCACATAGTCTACCCAGTCTTGAGTCTGTGCTTTTTGGGTATCTCTGAACTTCAACCTGTATTGTTCAGTTGTTAGGCCAAACCCATCAATAAGAGCACTCTTCAAGACCTTGTAATTATCAGCATCCTCCTCTCTTACAGTGAGGAG
The DNA here is from genome assembly GCA_963921515.1 of Calotriton arnoldi. NCBI lineage: Eukaryota > Metazoa > Chordata > Amphibia > Caudata > Salamandridae > Calotriton > Calotriton arnoldi. The sequence goes on from CAWUFW010017815.1 coordinate 34,759, forward strand.
CTTGTCTCTACCTTTGTCTGCAAAGGAGAGCCACAAGATTGCTGCCCACTTCTCCTGAGGGACCTTCTATACTTTACAGGCCCTCTCTAGAGCAGTTATCCATTTGTGGATGTCATCCCCACTCTGGTAGGGAGGGACAATCTTGCTCAGGTTTCTATGGTCATATGACCGTTCCCTATCTCTAGGGACATGGCTGCCACCATGGGACTCTAGTCCCAACTTTCTTCTCTCTCTGTAGAGATCTAGGGACTCCTGTCTATAGCCAGTTGCTGTTTTCTGAGTTCAAGCTGAGCTTCCTCATATTGAATCAGCCTCTTTCTTCTCTCATGAGAAGATTCCCTCCTATGAGAGGAGACAGAGGTCCCTATTGAGGTGCCAGAGTGGTTAGACTCCTGAGAAGGAGACCTAGACCTTCTGGGCACACTCATAATCCTTCCTGGGGGGACAAAGTGGGGATCATTCTGATCTTCCTCTTCATCTTCCACAGGAGGGATTGGGTTATCCAGGTCAGGGTCATTGTCACCCTCCTGGTCAGTTCCAGAGGGGGGGCTGGGGGTATTGCTACCCCTGGCCCCATCCTCATCTTCTGCCCCACCATCTGCTCCGACCCCTTCAGTTCCTAAGGGCCTGCTGAGATCATAAGCCTCCAACATCTCTCTAAGATGTTGGGTGGTGGGACTTTGGCCTGTCTTCAGTTTCCTCAAGTTACATAATGCTCTCAATTCCAAGAATGGGAGGGTATCATACTTGGAGGGATGAAGCCCAGGGGCTTCTGGCAAGGACTCACTGGGTCCTGGCTTTGAAGACATCACTAGTGAGGTGTGGTGTATGCACTACCTACTCTAGTGTGGCCTACTAAACTCTCTTGAGTTGTAGAAAGGGTGTGCTATCCCTTAACACACAACTCTAAGTTCAGTAGAACTTACTGTATTCTAAGCTTAATTTATATGTACCTTAGGTACCTTTAGTGGTTTTCCGTTGATCAATTCAATTGAGATTATCTGGTAAAACAATAGCAAGCTGGAATCCCACACGCTGCACACCAATGTGAGAAGTTGGCCTGGCATATGCTGTCCACTAATTATAGTGGGCACCTTGCACCAGTCCAAACAACCCCTTATTGGAGATAGGTTAAAGACAACCTTATTGAAAGCTATCCTAGTGGTAGCTATGGAGAGCAGCCTTCAGGCTAAGTCTTGAAGGAATGTAAAGCAGCTTGTTTTACCAGTCTATAATCTCTTGAGTGATCAAATGAAAGAGCACCACACCAGGTATATATTCAAAATATATGTATTTATTGCTAAACACACCCCTCTAGTCTCTTTATGAGGCTAGAGTTCGAAATACACAAGTTATAAGTTATTTAAACACAGTAATAGCACAAATACACGTTTGGGCCCTAGGGGCGTACCAAACCATATACCAATAAAGTGGTATAAGAACCACGACTGAGCTAGACACTAGGCCTAGAGCCTCTAGAAGTGCTTGGACCACAAGGAACCACCCAAGGTAGTGACACAGGGGACCCACGGGGGACGCGTGCAGTGTAAATACACAACCGCGAGACGCCGTTAACTTCTATGGAGAAAGTCGCAATCAGGAAATTAAAGAAAAGGGACACTTAAAGGAGGACTTGGAGCAAACCCTTTGAGAACTAGGTTGTTCTAGAGTCTCTACCCACGGGAGCACCGGAGTACTCTTGTTACCTCACCCAGGGAAGCCGGGTGCATAGGTGCCTTTCGGGGTCGGGTTTCGTCGTCGATTTGAATGGCGATCTGCTGCAAAGTGCTGCTGGCGACCAAGTGGAAAGTGTCCGGGTGGATCCAAGAGTGGATCGGAGATCTGAAGAACCTGAAAGCAGAGGGGACAGAGTCTGGGTCACTAGCCAGTGACCAGGAAGGCGATGAGCAGATGCCCACCGATGTCGAGTGCTTCAGGTAGGTTGATGGTCGTCTTGACTCTTCAGCCACGAGGTCCAGGAGGCGTTGTCGGTGACCAGGAGCAGGATTCGGGCTGGTCTGTCGAGTGCTGAGGTGTCAGCGACCGGATTGGACCCAACAAGCCTTGGCAACGGGAAGTCTCGATGTAGATGAAGAATGTCGATGATGCAGACCAGCAAGGTCTGAGGAACTCACCCAGCAAAGGTAAGTGAGGGGAAGCCTGGAGCAACCAGGGAGCCCAAGAAGAAAAGGATTAGCCTTCGTGAAGGGCTACTAGCCAACGGGCTAGCAACCGCGAAGGAGCCTCGAGACGGTGCATGTGGAGCTGGCTCACAGGACACTCGTTGAGTGGAGGCCAGTGATCTTCGGTGCAGTTGGTGCTTGAGGCTAGGGCTACTCGGATCCCAAAGCACGACTTCGTGGGAGACCCAGAAGAGGATGCACTAGCAAATGCGTGTTGTGTCCAGGGGTCATGGTTCCACATTACCCACGACAGCTACGGGTCTCAGCTTTGCTGGGGACTTAGGGCAGCCTCGGAGAAGTCTGGAAATCCACCTCTGGTGATGCAAAGACTTCGGCGTCCGACGGGAGCTTAGGCGATGCAGACCGGACAATTGCTTCTTTGGTGCCTGCCAAGCAGGGGAGTCACTCCTTGACCCCAAGGGAGATTCTTCTGTCCTCTAGTCTTGAGTAGAGCGTCGAAGGTCCAGGATTCAGTGTCAGAGTTTCGTCCAGGGATAATCTAAAGTCCTAAGGACTGGGTTCCTATACTTATACCAAGTTTAGGGTTTGGACTACTCTGTGGCCCCACCTATGGGTGGGTCAGGGCAGAGGGGTGGCTACACCCCTTTCCCTTTGTCCAGTTCGCGCCAAAGCAGGGGCTGCAAGCCCCTGATCCGGTTTGAACTGGGGTATGCACAGGGACACCAAGTGTGCCCCCAGTGCAGGACTTCAAAGCACCCGAAAGTGCTCCCGCCCAGCCCCAATACACATTATCCTGTCTGGGGAGGTGGTCACACCTCCCTGGGACAGGAAACCTATTGTCCAGGCCTCCCCTGCCGGAGTTTCGTCCAGCAGCAGGAGGCCAGACTTGTGTCTGTGGCAGCAGCATCCATTTTGTGATGCCAGGGCTTTAGAAAGAAGTTACCGGCCAGGCCAGGGTTAACATGTCTCTCCCTCTAGAAGGGTGGAATGCTACCCCCGCCACCAGAATTGGTGGGGGGTAGTATTCCAAGATGTTTGACACCAAACACGACATGTTTCGGTGCAGCCATTCCAAAGTTAGCATTTAACGCGAGGTTATAATGCGCTTAAGAGTATATGGTCAGGCTGCACTACAAACAGCATCAGAGAAGGGTCTCCGAACGCTGAAGAGGGGCCCTGCTCATGCAGGGGCACCCTCTCACATAGGAACCACGCACTCTGCCTTCAGGATTGATAAGGCCTGCCATAGGAGTGACTTATAGGTTTATATGTGTGTATGTATATAGTGATATAGGTAACCTATATCACAGTAAGAGGTGCATGTACCACCTTACCCAGGCTGCAGTAGCAGACCTGTGGTGTCAGTTTGGATGGCATTCCAGGGGTGGCACAATACATGCTGCAGCCCCTGGTAGGCCTCTGAGGTACCTATGCCCTGGTTACATAGTATACCATATACTAGGGACTTATAAGGGCACTCCAGATTCCAATCAGTGATGTGCCTAAGGCACATGGAAACCATTTTAGAGAGGAAGCAGCTAGGCTGGGGTTCAGATTAGCAGGGCCCCAGCCAGACTAAGGTCGAAAAACAGTGAAGCATCAGCAAAAAGTGGGGGTACTCATGTGAAGCAGATCCTACTCTCCTACACCCTCAAACACCAGCCCCAGCAAGACCCCCTACACTGCACGAACACCACTGCACTGCCCTAAACCCAGAAACAACAGCCCCTGCAAGACCCCTTACACTGCCCGAACACCACTGCACTGCCCTAAACCCTGAAACACCACCCCCAGCAAGACCCCCTACACTGCCCGAACACCACTGCACTAACCCCTGAAACACCACCCCCAGCAAGCCCACCTACACTGGCCGAACACCACTGCACTGCCCTAAACCCTGAAACACCACCCCCTGCACAACCCCCTACACTGCCCAAACACCACTGCACTGCCCTAAACCCTGAAACACCACCCCCTGCACGACCCCCTACACTGCCTGAACACCACTGCCCTAAACCCTGAAACCCCACCCCCAGCACGACCCCCTACACTGCCCAAACACCACTGCACTGCCCTAAACCCTGAAACACCACCCACTGCACGACCCCCTACACTGCCAGAACACCACTGCACTGCCCTAAACCCTGAAACACCACCCCCAGCACGACCCCCTACACTGCCCGAACACCACTGCACTAAACCTTGAAACACCACCCCCAGCAAGACCACCTACACTGGCCGAACACCACTGCACTGCTCTAAACCCTGAAACACCACCCCTCAGCACGACACCCTACACTGCCCGAACACCACTGCACTGCCCTAAACCCTGAAACACCACCCCCAGCACGACCCCCTACACTGCCCAAACACCACTGCACTGCCCTAAACCCTGAAACACCACCCCCTGCACGACCCCCTACACTGCCGGAACCCCACTGCACTGCCCTAAACCCTGAAACACCACCCCCAGCATGACCCCCTACACTGCCCGAACACCACTGCACTGCCCTAAACCCTGAAACATCACCCCCAGCAAGACCCCCTACACTGCCCAAACACCACTGCCCTAAACCCTGAAACACCAGCCCCAGCAAGACCCCCTACACTGCCCGAACACCACTGCACTGACCTAAACCCTGAAACACCACCTCCAGCACAACCCCCTACACTGCCTGAACACCATTGCTCTGCCCTAAACGCTGAAACACCACCCCTGCACGACCCCTACACTGCCCGAACACCACTGCACTGCCCTAAACCCTGAAACACCACCCCTGCACCACCCCCTACACTGCCCGAACACCACTGCACTGCCCTAAACCCTGAAACACCACCCCCTGCACCGCCCCCTACACTGCCCGAACACCACTGCACTGCCCTAAACCCTGAAACACCACCCCCAGCACGACCCCTTTACTGCTCGAACACCACTGCACTGCATTAAACCCTGAAACACCACCCCCTGCACAACACCCTATACTGCCCGAACACCACTGCACTGCCCTAAACCCTGAAACACCACCCCCTGCACGACCCCCTACACTGCCCGAACACCACTGCACTGCCCTAAACCCTGAAACACCACTCCCAGCTTGACCCCCTACACTGCCCGAACACTACTGCACTGCCCTAAACCCTAAAACACTACCCCCTGCACAACCCCCTACACTGCCCGAACACCACTGCACTGCCCTAAACCCTAGAACACTACCCCCAGCACGACCCCCTACACTACCCGAACACCACTGCACTGCCCTAAACCCTGAAACACCAGCCCCAGCACAACCCCCTACACTGCCCGAACACCACTGCCCTAAACCCTGAAACACCAGCCCCAGCACGACCCACTACACTGCCCGAACACCACTGTACTGCCCTAAACCTTGAAACACCAGCCCCAGCATGACCCCCTACACTGCCCAAACACCACTGCACTGCCCTAAACCCTGAAACACCACCCCCTGCACGACCCCCTACACTGCCCGAACACCACTGCACTGCCCTAAACCCTGAAACACCACCCCCTGCACCACCCCCTACACTGCCCGAACACCACTGCACTGCCCTAAACCCTGAAACACCTCCCCCAGCACGACTCCCTTTACTGCTCGAACACCACTGCACTGCCCCAAACCCTGAAACACCACCCCCAGCATGACCCCTTACACTGCCCGAACACCACTGCCCTAAACCCTGAAACACCACCCCCTGCATGACCCCCTACACTGCCCGAACACCACTGCACTGCCCTAAACCCTGAAACACCACCCCTGCACGACCCCCTACACGTCCCGAACACCACTGCACTGCCCTAAACCCTGAAACACCACCCCCAGCACGACCCCCTACACTGCCCGAACAGCACTGCACTGCCCTAAACCCTAAAACACCACCCCCTGCACGACCCCCTACACTGCCCGAACACCACTGCACTGCCCTAAACCCTAGAACACTGCCCCCAGCACGACCCCCTACACTGCCCGAACACCACTGCACTGCCCTAAACCCTAAAACACCACCCCCTGCACGACCCCCTACACTGCCCGAACACCACTGCACTGCCCTAAACCCTAGAACACTGCCCCCAGCACGACCCCCTACACTACCCAAACACCACTGCACTACCCTAAACCCTAAAATACTCCCCCAGCACGACCCCTTATACTACCCGAACACGACTGCACTGCCCTAAACCCTCAAACACTCCCCCAGCACGACCCCCTACACTACCCGAACACCACTGCACTGCCCTAAACCCTAAAACACTCCCCCAGCACGACCCCCTACACTACCCGAACACCACTGCACTGCCCTAAACCCTAAAACACTCCCCCAGCATGACCCCCTACACTACCCAAACACCACTGCACTGCCCTAAACCCTAAAACACTACCCCCGCATGACCCCTACACTACCCAAACACCAATGCACTACCCTAATCCCTAAAACACTACCCCCGCATGACCCCCTGCACTACCCAAAGACCACTGCACTACCCTAAACCCTAAAACACTACCCCGCACGACTCCCTACACTACCCAAAGACCACTGCACTACCCTAAACCCTAAAACATGACCCCCTACACTACACAAACACCACTGCACTACCCTAAACCCTAAAAAACTACCCCCAGCACGAACCCCTACACTACCCAAACACCACTGCATTACCCTAAACCCTAAAACACTACCCCCAGCAGTACCCCTACACTACCCAAACACCACTGCACTACCCTAAACCCTAAAACACTACCCCCAGCAGTACCCCTACACTACCCAAACACCATTGCACTACCCTAAACCCTAAAACACTACCCCCAGCAGTACCCCTACACTACCCAAACACCACTGCACTACCCTAAATCACTACCCCAGCACGACCCCTACACTACCCAAACACCACTGCACTACCCTAAACCCTAAAACACTCCCCCAGCACGACTCCCTGCACTACCCAAACACCACTGCACTACCCTAAACCCTAAATCTACCCCCAGTATGACCCCCTACACTACACAAACACCACTGCACTACCATAAACCCTAAAACACTACCCCCAGCACGACCCTCTTCACTACCTAAACACAACTGCACAATTTGTTACAGGCGTTGCAACGCAGGCCTGTGGTGCTTACTGGAAGTACCTGGTGGGCTAGTTGGGCCCCAGGGACCCTCAGGATTCAAGGTGACCTAATCCCCCAACTTAAAACGCTCCACGGGGCGCGTTTGCACAGTGGTGAAGGGAGGGGCGGGGCCACAGGTGACATGTGCGCAAACACGCCCTGTGGTGCGTTTTAAGTTGGGGAATTAATTCCCTTTGAATCCTGAGGGACCCTGGGGCCAACTAGCCCACCAGGTACCTTCAGTAAGCACAACAGAGTTGTGTTGCAGAGAGGTGAAAAAGGTGCGTGGCCTCGGAACGCCTCTCTGCAACTCAGCTCTGTGGTCCTAACTGTAGGTACCTGGGGGCTAGTTGGGCCCCAGGGACCCTCAGGATTCAAGGGGACTTAATCCCGCAACTTAAAACGCGCCATGGGCGCGTTTGCACACATGTCACCTCAGGCCCCCTCCCTTCACCACTGTGCAAACGCGCCCTGTAGCGCGTTTTAAGAGGTAGTATTAATCCCCCTGCCCTATTATGTACTAGGGACTTGCAGAGGAGGTCATGCTAATCACAGGGGTACCCCAACGCATAGTGTTCCCTAGTGTATGTAGGTGTTTTCACTGTATTCTAAGTGTCTTTTAGCATAGCACTGGCTCTGGTTAGTCAGAGTCAGTTACCACCAGTACCCGTCTGAAAAAGTTGTGGGCACAGGATGATTTTGCAACAAGGCCTCTTTCTGCTCCTCTGTTGGTTCTTTCTGCACATGTCTTGCTTCTTCCTGCACTTTTCTTCGTCTTTGTGGACTTCTGTTGCTTCTTTCTGCATTTCTTTTGCTTCTTTCTGTGCGTCTTTTCTTCTTTCTTCACATGTTCTACCTCTGTAGGCATAGTTAGAAACTAGCATTTAAAAAACCTTTGAAATTCACTTAAAAAATCATAGGTTTCAGGCACGTTATAGTTAGAAATTAGCATTTAAAAAACCTTTGAAATTCACTGAAAAAACCATAGGTTTCAGACACGTTATAGTTAGAAATTAGCATTTAAAAAACCTTTGAAATTCACTGAAAAAACCATAGGTTGTAGGGACAGTTATACTTAGTTGGACATTTCACTCGTACAAAACCATAGAAATTCCCCCGTTATAGTTAGTTCAGCTAACTATAACTTGCGCCTCGCAATGCACTGCTGATGACGTCACATATTACATCACTCATGACATGGTCAGTGACATCACTGATGACATCACTGATGACATCTCAAATGACATCACTGATGACATCATCCATGTGATAATTTCATGCATCTTCTCACACCCTAATATAACTTTTGATACACCCACTCTAAATTACAGACTGCCATTCTCAAAACCATAGACACTCCAACACCAAAAACTACATACCCACTCACTGATTCTTAGGTCTACACACACATCCACTTACTCACCCGTACAGTCACTCATACTTACAGTCACTCAGTACAGGACTATCATATGCACTCATACACCTATATAAACACTCACACACCACCACTCATCCATATAGGTACTCACACACCTAGTCAGTCATGCAAAAATTAATCACACACCCATTTACTCACCTATACAGTTATACACACACCAGCTCACTTACTCATACAAATACTAGCACATTCTTACGCTCTTATACAATAACTGATACAAGCACACACGCATCCATAAAGCCACTCTCACTATCACACACTCTCACTTATAGCCATTTAAATACTCTAACACACATATATACTGCCTTTTACATATGTAGTTACTCGCACATGTACCACTGAGATATACATTCACTCACTAACACACCCATACACACACTCACCCACCCAAGCAGTCCATCACAGATGCACTTTTGAAATCATGCACCCAGTGAATCACCCACTCAAACATCTATGTACAGAGTCACACACACCCCACCCACACAAACACTCAGGCAGCCATACAGATACTCAGAGAACCAATCAATAACCCATATAGACACTCATGTAGCTATTCGCAAATCCATGCATCCACTTACACACCAACAAACAGACGGATACAGACATTCACACAGTTTAGTCACTAACCCATGCATTCAGTAAGATACGTTTAATCACTCACTTGTAGAGTCAGTCACTCACGTACTAAATCATCCATTCAGACACTTATACACCCACTCATTCTTCAATACGCCTTTCCCTATATATATTAAACATATTTAAACTTTACAGAAACACACAGTCACTGGATGATGTCATCAGTGATGTCATTTGAGATGTCATCAGTGATGTCACTGACCATGTCATGAGTGATGTAATATGTGACGTCATCAGCAGTGCATTGCGGGGCGCGAGTTATAGTTAGCTGAACTAACTATATCGGGGAATTTCTATGGTTTTGTACGAGTGAAATGTCCAACTAACTATAACTGTCCCTAAACCTATGGTTTTTCAGTGAATTTCAAAGGTTTTTAAATGCTAATTTCTAACTATAACGTGTCTGAAACGTATGGTTTTTCAGTGAATATATATATATATATATATTCACTGAAAAACCATAGGTTTCAGGCACGTTATAGTTAGAAATTAGCATTTAAAAACCTTAGAAATTCACTGAAAAACCATAGGTTTCAGGCACGTTATAGTTAGTTGGACATTTCACTCGTACAAAACCATAGAAATTCCACTGTTATAGTTAGTTCAGCTAACTATAACTCGCGCTCCCGCAATGCACTGCTGATGACGTCACATATTACATCATTCATGACTTGGTCAGTGACATCACTGATGACATCACTGATGACATCTCAAATGACATCACTGATGACATCACTGACGACATCATCCAGTGACTGTGTGTTTCTGTAATTTTTTTAATATGTTTTATATATATTCCAAGGTGTATGGAAGAATGAGTGGGTGTATAAGTGTCTGGATGGAGGATTTAGTAGGTGAGTGACTGACTGTATAAGTGAGTGATTAAGTGTGTCTTACTGAATGCATGGGTTAGTGACTAAACTGTGTGAAGGTCTGTATTAGTTTGTCTGTTGTTGTGTAAGCTGCTGCATGGGTTGGTCAGTAGCTACATCAGTGTCTATATAGGTTATTGATTGGTTGTCTGAGTATTTTTGGGGGAGATTGAGTGTGTGCGTGGGTGGGTGGGAGGTGTGTGACTGTGCATAGATGTGTGAGTGGTTGATTCACTGGGTGTATGGGTTCAAGAGTGCATGTGGAAACAGCTGTATGGGTGCGTGAGTGTGTGTATCGGTGTCTTGGTGAGTGAATGAATGTCTGAGTGGTACATGTCCAAGTAACTACATATGTAAAAGGCAGTGTATGTGAGAGTTCAAGTATATAAAGGACTCTACATGATAGTCAGTGATTGTGAGACTGGCTGTATAGATCAGTGTGTACTTGTATCACTGATTATATAACACAGTAAGTATGCATTAGTATCTGTATGAATAAGTGAGGTGGTGTGTGTATAATTGTATAAGTGAGTAAATGGTAGTGTGATAGATTCTTAGCATGACTGAGTAGGTGTGTGAGTAACTGCATGGATGAGTGGCAGTGTGTGATTGTCTGTATAGGTGTATGAGTGCATATGATAGTGTTGTATTGATAAATGACTGCATGTATGAGTTATTGTATGGATGAATGAGTGGATGTGTGTGTAGTCCTAGCAATCAGTGAGTGCGTATGTAGTAACTGGTATTGGTGTGTCAATGATCTAGAAAATGGTAGTCTGTATTTTACAGTGGGTGTATCAAAGGTTATATTAGAGTGTGAGGAGGTGCATCAGATTTTCACATGGATGATGTCGTCAGTGATGTCATTTGAGATGTCATCAGTGATGTCATCAGTGATGTCACTGACCATGTCATGAATGATGTAATATGTGACGTCATCAGCAGTGCATTGCGGGGGCGCGAGTTATAGTTAGCTGAACTAACTATAACGGTGGAATTTCTATGGTTTTGTACGAGTGAAATGTCCAACTAACTATAACGTGCCTGAAACCTATGGTTTTTTCAGTGAATTTCTAAGGTTTTTTAAATGCTAATTTCTAACTATAACGTGCCTGAAACCTATGGTTTTTCAGTGAATATATATATATATTCATTGAAAAACCCAGCGTTTTCAGGGACGTTATAGTTAGGAATAGTTAGGAATTAGCATTTAAAAAACCTTAGATATTCACTGAAAAAAACACAGGTTTCAGGGACGGTATAGTTAGGCTAACATGTCACTAGTACTAAACCAGGAAAATGCAGCCGTTACAGTTAGCTGAGCTAACTATAACTCGTGCCCCCACAATCCATTTTCAATTTTTTGCAGTGTTTTTCATTTTCACAAAAAAAAATGTCATCAGTGTTCCCTGAAGAGCAGGTTGAGGAGATGGAGGAGGTGGAGAAGCTAGTGAAGAAGAGGAGTGAAAGCATTGTCTGGGCCTTCTTCACTGTGCCTGAAGGGGAAAAGATTGTGAACGCACGTAAGGTGATCTGTACAATTTGTCACAAAGTCCTGTCAAGAGGATCTGAAAAGAAGTACTCATGTGGTACTTCTTCCATGAAAAAACATCTTGACACAATACACCCTGTTCGCCTCGCACGAGAGGTGGAGCGCAAAAGAAGGGAAAAAGCAGCCAATGATGATGGAACACAACCATCAACATCTGCAGGGGTTTTCTTGAATACACCACAACCTCTCATTGTTCTGGAGTTGGCAGATGCTGGTACCCACTGCAAGAAATGTTTAACAAGTCTGTGTGTGGGAGAGTTCTCTAATGATGCCATCAAAACACTCCTCAGAGCTCACAAGTGTTAATTTATTTTTTGTTGTTTTGTTGCTTATGTTTCTATGTTGAAAAGAAACAGCAGAGTTGGACTCTTTTACTTTTATTGTTTGTTTTCAAAAAATGAAAAACATGAGGGGGCGTGTCCAAGATGGCGCCCGTGCGGTAACCTAACGGCTGAGCTCTGCCGCACCGGGAAGTGAAAACAGCGGTTCCTGGGGGAGCGGCGACCCCAACTTTGCAAGACCGGGTGCAGAAGGTGTTTAGATCTGTCCGGTGACAATTGCTGATGTTTACATCGCCTGCTGTGGCCGGGCCGCATGCTGAAAGATGGAGGGAGTCTGGCCGGTGGCCTCACAAAATGGCGCCGAAGAGAGTGACACAGCCCGGCTCAGTAACGAGAAGCTGTGCTTCGGAACAGGAGCCCCAAACAAGTGGTGCAGCGATAAGAAGGGGCGCGGAGCCGTCCGGGGACATACCTCGAGCCCAGTGGTGTCTCCCACGCCCGCACCGAGTGTGCCTAACTAAACGCGACTGGTGGACTGATAAGGAAATGGCACCAAGGTGAAGTCACCAGAGCATTGGGGGCCCACGGAGCGGACGTGGAGCGTGGCTGCCCCGACCCGTCAGCATTGAGAGAGGGAGAGGAAAAAAATCACTTAGGACCCCCCACAGCCACTTACAGCGCTCACTGCAACAGCACCGAGTGCCCGCAGAGGAGGTGAGACCGGCTGGCAGTGGGCAGGGAAGGCAGCAGAAGGGAAGTAGTGGTACCGAGCTGCAGGGAGGGACTGCCTTGGAAGAGACTGTCAGTGGGAGTAAATAAAGTGATCCCCGCTCCTCTGCCTGGCGTCCCCTGCATTCGCCCATATTGCCGTGGGCGGGTTAGTGGCAGACAATGCCTGATATTCCTGTCGCAAGCACGCTTACTGGGGAGAGGTGCGGCCTAGGAGGACCCCGGCTGTGAACAACAACGAGGCAGGGGAAGGCAACAGAAGTAACTTGGGTTGCCTGGACGCCCAGGCCCCGTTAGGTGCAGTGTTACTGCAGAGGAAAAGGCTCCCCCACAGGGTTTTCAGTGGCGCCTTTAACGGAAGGCCTGGCTGCCCACACCAGGAGGACTGCTGCGCTGGTAGAGGTCTAGCAGCCAAGAAATGGACTGGAAGTCCACTAGAGAACTGAGGCATGCTGGTGGCTGTAAAGGAGTGAATCGCTCATGCTGCACAGTGAGGGGGCCCTTTGAGACTCCGCCATAGCGTCAGCAGGAAGAAGGCACCAGACGGCCATAAAAGACCCAGACACAGACTGACGGGCCTTGCCTCACGCCGTAGTCTCGGAGAGCACAGGGCCGGATTGGCAAATGCTAGGATACCATAATGACCAGCACCAGGTCTAAGAAAGAAACGGCCAGCTTCAAAGACATTCTGGCCAAGGGCGCTGCTAAGAAAGCGGGGACAACTTCGATCTCTCCAGCAAAGTGGAAGCAAGCACCCCAACACAGCAGGAGATGAATGAGGAGGCCCCCATTACACAAGGCTTTATGGAGGCACTCTTTGGCACACTGAGAGATGACTTTGTGGCCCTCTGTACAGAAGTAACCACAGAGGTCAAGGAACTGTGACATGATATGGGGGAACTGGAACAGAGAGTGGACTCTATGGAACGAGCTGGGGATGCCAGAGAGGAGGAACTAGAATCATACCGCCGAGAGCTCATGGAACTCAGGGACCGCAACGCTGATCTCAACTTCCATTTTGAAGACCTGGAAAACTGGTCCAGCTGATCAAACATTCGTATTAAAGGAGTGCCATTGCAGGGAGATGCAGGGCGCTCTGGAGGAATATGTGCTGCGCCTTTTTTGCCAAATAGTGCCGGATCTGGAGGGAAAGGAACTCTTACTGGATCATACCCACAGGGCAGGACGTCCCTCAGCATCCCCAGGAACCCCTCAAGACATTCTAACATGCCTTCACAATTATAAGCACAAAGAAGCAATCATGGCGGCAGTGCGCAACCAGCCCCACGTCCTTTTTTGAGTGTAAGAAAGTCCGACTCTATCAGGATCTGTCAAACATCACACTCCAGAGGCGACGAGCAATGAAACCAGTGACGGAATTCCTGAGGGACACAATGGGAGGCTCTTAAAGCGGTCATTAGAGGCACGAATAAAGCGATCGCAGCCAGACATAATAAAGAGCGAGCATTGAAACGCGCCAGCTTAGAGGGCACCGTTAAAGAGCTAGAGGAGGCCGACCGGCGCACAGGCTCACACAAAATGAGGCAACAAATGACTATAGCACAGAAACAGCTTAGAGCGCTGGACATGGATGCTGCAGAGTATGCGCTGCTAAGAGCGCAGCAGAAATACTATGCAGGGGGAAACAAGGCAGGGAAGCTGTTGGCACACAGGCTGCGAACACTGGAACACTCCAGGCGCGTGCAAGGCCTTAAAGATGGTAGCGATAAGCTTGTCACAAGGGACGAGGACATAGCGGCGGAGTTTGGGTGATTTTACGCAGACCTTTACAGGGCAGAGGGGAGATCTCCAGAGGACTGCATCCCTTACATCACACAGGGTCCAATAACAAAGCTACAGGCCACTAGCGTTACACTTCTGGAGAAGGACATAACAGAGCGGGAAGTGCTAGAGGCGATAGGGAGACTCCAACTTGAGAAGGTGGCAGGACAGGACAGGTTTATTTCAGCTTTTTACAAACAATTAGCATCACTCATGTCCCCAATATTAGCCCGGGTCTACAACTCATTCAGTGAGACTGGGGACCTTACGGAATTCATGCGCATGGCAATAATAACAGTGCTGCCCAAACCAGGAAAAGATCCTCAACGCTGCCCTTCCTATTGTCCCATATCTCTTTTAAATGTAGAAGCAAAGATATTCACAGGGATACTAGCGGATAGACTGGGCGAATATATGCCAGGGCTGATTGAGCCTGATCAGTCCGGCTTCATACCAAGTCGCACTTGTGGGGACAACACTTAAAGGCTTTTCCACCTACTTGACGCAGCGCTCTCAAAAACCAACCTTGTTTTTGTCAATAGACGCTGTAAAGGCCTTTGGCCGCGTCCATTGGCCATTCCTGCAGATGGTACTGCAGACAGTGGGCATTGGCCCTAGATTCCAGCGGTGGATCTGGGCTGAGTATGCAGGGCCTAAAGCATTGGTTAAGGTGAACAGCATGCAGTCCCCGACCTTTTCCATCTCTAGGGGGACCCGTCAGGGATGTCCGCTCTCTCCACTCCTATTTGCGCTCTACATGGAGCCATTGGTGGAGCGCATTTGCCACCACCCCCAGATAGAGGGAGTCTGGATGGGAGGCTAATCTCACAAAATAGCATTATACGCTGATGACGTGCTGTTGGCCATCACAAAACCACGCCACTCACTGCCTCCCCTCATTGGGGAACTTACAGCATTTGGTGAGGTCTCGGGTTTCAAGGTGAATATTACTAAGACCCAAGCACTCAATATCACTATCCTGCTCGACAAGCACCAGCAGTTGGTGTCGGAGTTCCCTTTCCAGTGGGCGCAACGGGGAATTCAATATGTGGGCTTTCAGATTCCCCCTACCATAGAAGACACAGTGAGGTGACACATAATTATTCAGAACTCTTAAAGACAGTGACGTCTCTCATTCAGTCTTGGCATGGTGGCCCTATTTCCTGGCTGGGTCGTATAGCGGCTGTCAAAATTACCCTGCTGCCAAAAATTCTCTACCTCATGCAGGTGATGCCACTGGCGCCGCCCGCCTCTATCCTGAAAAATTGCAGATGGCACTCGAGTCCTTCATATGGGCTGGTAAGCGGGCCCGGATGGCTAGGGAGCGGGCCTATCTGCCAATAGCCAAGGGTGGCTTAGGAATCCCGAAGTTGACAAAGTACTACCAGGCTGTGCAACTGCACCATATGGTTGAATGGCAACGCCCAATGACCGAGAAACATTGGTGTTTTCTAGACCAGGCGGTGGCAGGATTCCACATCTGGAAGATCCCATGGCTTCAGCGCAAGCACCGTCCACCAGGGGTCTACATCTCGCTGGTAGTTAGAGCCACAATGGGGGTTTGGGACAGGGTGTACTCCTCCAAGCAGCTCTCCATGCAGATTTCCTCACTCACACCAATCATATGGAACCCAGACTTCTTGCAAGCCACACAAGAGAAAGCATTTACACATTGGCAAGAGGCAAATTGCAAGCGAATTGGGGACCTATTTGATGTGAAAGGCCTGTTAGACTTTAAAGCAGTCCAGCACGACTTTGGGCTCCCAGACTCCCAGACTCCGAATAATGGCACTACTTGGCAATCAGACACTGGGTGACAAGTCCCGATATTAGGCCACATGCCAGCAGGCGACTGACGCTGTTTGAACGTTGGCTTTTATCTAGAAAAGATCCCGCATTCTATCCGACATATACTCCTTTTTAAATACACAGACTACACCTCTGCAAACGCTGGCTAGGAGAAGATGGGAGCTTGAGTGCGAGCGCCATTTTACAGACAAAGAATGGACAGACACCGCATGCGTACTTCCACTACTAGCGTCTCCGTCATAGAGACTCTGTTAAAGTTAGCACACTATTGGTACTACACTCCAGCTCGCCTGGCTCAGTGGCAAAAGGAACGAGGGGATGCATGTTGGAGGCACTGTGCCCAGTCGGGCACGCTTACTCACCTGCTATGGCATTGCCCCAAGGTGCATTGGTACTGGAGTGAGGTGCTGGCCGACATCGATCAGATGCTTGACATGGAAATACCACGTTTCCCCAGCTATGTCCTGTTGGGACTACCCAACACACAAACCTATCCACTACACACCAATAAAGGCAAGGCCATCATTTTAGCACTATGTGCAGTGAAGCAAGTCCTGCTATCAAAATGGGTTACCGATGTTGTCCCAACGCATCCAGATTGGCTCCACAAGCTGTGGGACTTATTGGGGATGAAAAAATTAACAGCTGTGGTCAACCACACCCTACCCAAGTTTGAAAAAAGGTGGGGAACATGCATAAAACATCTCTCAGGCGTGTACCAGGAGCTCACATGCCCCATTTATTTGCGTATATTGCAGATCACACCCACCTCCCCCACGACAGATTTGGGAACAGAGAGGGAGTAACAATTCCTATTAAATGACATGAGCATGTATTGTTTGTCTTTATTTACTGTTCTGATTCATTTTTCCCCTTTCCCCCCATTCCTCCCTTCCGACCTGAGCTACCTCGCCGGTCAATGGATGTAGGCGAAGGGTTTTGTAAACTTAATAAAAACTGTTACAATCCTAAAAATGAAAAACACCCAAAAAAAGAAGAAAAAAACTGAAAATACAAAAAAAAAAACATTTGTTCCCAAAAAATAAAGGGTTCTAATGGAACCACCTAAGCTGGTTAAAAATAGAAAAATTGTATGTAGTGAAAGTGATTGCTTGTACGAATGTATGTATGATCAATGTTAGAGTTGTGTATAAGTAGTGTCTCAGTGAGTTGTGTATAAGTAGTGTCTCAGTGAGTGGATGAGCGCATTCATAATACATAAGTGAAAGAGTAAGTAAAATAATAGTGGTTGTGTGATTTGATATGAGCATAATTAGTGGCAGAGTGAATGTTTGACTGCATGCGTAAGACCTGTTTAAATCTTTCAGTGTAGGAGTAGTGTTTGAATGATTGCATGAGTGCATTCGTAGTGCCTGGGCCATTGGATGAGTATATGTGTAGTGTCTGGGTGATTGCATGAATGCATGGGCACTGCCAGAGTGAAACAATGACTGCAACAGTACTGCCTGAGGGTTTCTATGCGTGCAGGTTTATTTCCTGGATGATTAGATGAGTGCTTTGGTAGTACCTGAGTGAATAGATGACTGCATGGGTTGTGCTTGAGGGAATGGATGAGTGCATAGGTAGTGCCTAGGTGACTGCATGAGTGCATGGATAGTGCCTATGTGATTTCAGAGTACAGGGGTAGTGCCTGTGTAATTGTATGAGTGTGTGGGAAGTACCTGAGTGAAAGTATGAGTGCAAGGCTAATGCCTGGGTCATTGCATGAGTAAATGGGTAGTGCTTGAGTGAATGGATGAGTGCATAGATAGTGCCTGAGTGAATGGATTAGTCCAACTCTAGTGCCTGGGTCATTGCATGGGTGCATGGCTATTGCCAGAGAGAATGCATGAGTGCATGAGTGAGTGAATGGTTCAGTGCAAAAGTAGTTTAGTGTGTGATTCTATGAGTGCATGGGTAGTACCTGGGTGGTTCTATGAGTGCAGGGGTAGTGTATGAGTGATTGGATGAGTGTATGAGAAGTACCTGAGTGAAAGTATGAGTGTAAGGGTAATGCCTGGGTCATTGCATTAGTGCATGGGTAGTACCTGAGTGAATGGATGAGTGCATTGATAGTGCCTAAGTGAATGTTTGAGTGGAAGAGTAGTGCATGGGTGATTGCATGAATGTATGGTTAATGCCTGAGTGATTAGATGTGTGTATAGGTAGTGCCTCCTTGATTGCATAAGTGCATAGGAGTGCCTCAGTGAATGGTTGAGTGCAACAATAGCTCTTGAGTGATTGTATTAGTACATGGACAGTGCCTGGGTGATTGCATAAGTGCAGAGGTACTGCCTGGGTGATTGTATAAGTGCATGGGTAGTGCTTTGGTGATTGCATGACTGCAAGAGTAATATGTGGGTGTTTAGATCAGTGCATGGGTAGTGCTTGAGTAAAACAATGACTGCAAGAGTAATCCCTGGGTCATTGCATGAGTGTATGGATAGTCCCTGAGTGAATAGTTGACTGCAAGAGTAGTGCCTGAGTGATTGTATCAGTGCATGGGCAGTGCCTGGGTGATTGTATAGGGACAGGCATACTGCCTGGGTGATTGGAGGAGTGCATGCATAGTCCATGAGGGGAAGGGTAATGTCTGGGTGCTTAGATCAGTGCAAGAATGAGTGGAAGGCTAATGCCCGGGTCATTGGATGAGTGTATAGGTAGTGCCTGAGTGAAAGAATGAGTGCAAGGCAAATGCATGGGTCATTGAAAGAGTGCATAGGTAGTGTCTGAGTGAATGCTTGAGTTTAAGAGTAGTGCCTGAGTGAGAACATGAATACATGGGTAGTGCCTGGGTGAATGTATAAGTACAGAGGTACTGTCTGGGTGATTGAATGAGTGTATAAGTACTGCCTGAGTAAGTTTATGAGTCCAAGGGTGATGTCTGGGTGATTACATCACTGCATGGGTAGTGCCTGAGTAAAAGGATGACTGTAAGAGTAATGCCTGGGTCATTGGATGAGTGCATGGGTAGAGCCCGAGTGAATGGATGAGTGCATGGGTAGTGCCTGAGTGATTATATGAGTACATGGATAGTATGTCGGTGATTGCATGAGTACAGGGGTAATGCCTGGGTGATTGGATGAGTGCATGGGTAGTGCCTGTGTGAATAGATGAGTGCATGGGTAGTGCCTGGGTGATTGGATGGCTGTATTGGTAGTGCCTCAGTGAATGCATTAGTGCAAGGGTAGTATCTGGCTGATTGGATGAGTGCATGGGTAGTATCTGGGTGATTCCATGAATACATGGGCAGTGCCTCGATGACTGCAAGACTGAATAGGCAGTGCCTGACTGAATTGATGAGTGTATGGGTAGTGCCTTGATGAATGGGTGACTGCAACAGCAGTGCCTGAGTGATTAGATGTGTCTATAGGTAGTGCCTGAGTGACTTCATGAGTGCAAGAGTAATGACTGGGTGCTTAGATCATCAGTGCATGGGTAGTGCCTGAGTAAAAGGATGACTGCAAGAGTTATCCCTGGGTGATTACATGAGTGCATGTTTAGTACCTGAGAGAATGCTTGAGTGCAAGAGTAGTGTCTAAGTGATTGTATGAGTACAGGTTAGCGCCTAGGTGATTGGATGAGTGCATGGGTTATGCCTGTATGAAAGGAAGAATGCAAGGTTAATGCCTGGGTTATCCTATTAGTGCAAGAGTAATGCTATAGAGAGTAGATGAGACCACAGGTAGTGTTTGCGTGAAAGGATGACTGCCTGGATGATTACATCAGCAACATGATGATAGTTTGCAAATAGTGTAAAGGATCAACATTATTTATATTAGAAACAAATAACATATAAATGAACTTTAAACATTTTTTCACTTTATCATCCACATTATGTATTCTTACCTTTTAAGTAATTTAGATACAATACTCAGTAAAAGTATTTTAGAGTAGTATTGTGCAAAACAGCATTAAAACTCTTCTCAAACTTCACCAGTAGCTACTATAAAGAAGAAAAGCTGTTATTTAATATAATGTATTACAGAAATTATAACATTATATTTTTAAGAACATAAATTTAGAACTATATAACATTTTCAGTTTCCCTTTTTTGCTGTTCTCAGATTCCACTTAACTTCACCATACACAGTGATTTCAATGTAGTATCATCATTGAACAGTGGGGGAAAAACAATCAACTTGATTGTAGAAAAAAAAACAAATCAGCATAGAGCATTATTTTCAATATGTTAGCTATGTGTTTTCCTATCTACACTTTGTTAATTACTTCTTTCATCTACATAACTCTATTATTTATCTCAAATACATTTGCCAAAATGTAGACTCTCATTTACATCTGGTAGAATATAGACAACAAATATATAAAGTATTTCCTTTTAAACACAATTTTCCAAATACAATATCATTTAGCGCAAATAATATTCAAACACTAATCATAAATACTAATAGTTTGCACTCCTGTCTACTTTCTGTTCACATCTTCCCAATAGGCCGAATAATGTACTCAAAACTTTGGCTGCAAAAATATCAAATATGAATTTCGTAATTCATAAGTCAATTTAGGTTTGAATTCCAAGTGGGCATCATTGCAATGTGTCCATTCTTTATTACACTTTAAATACACAGTATAACGTCCAGATGTTGTAGTAGGTCCATGATGGAAAATAATAGCCACTGCTATAAAAGTTCTTCCAGAAATAGATATTTGACTTGCATTCAAAATTTTAATTATGTTTTCCAATTTTCTTCCATTTGCTCTACAACGTTGTAACATTAAAATCAGATATTTTCTAAATCTTTCTATATGTAATGTAGACAACATCTCTGATCTACAATGCGAACATCTTATATCCTGATTGGCTGTTTTTATCAATTTGTTAAAAGGTTCTAATTTGCAGTCTGGTATTGGCAAGTGTGAGAAGTTGGCCTGGCATATGCTGTCCACTAATTATAGTGGGCACCTTGCACCAGTCCAAACAACCCCTTATTGGAGATAGGTTAAAGACAACCTTATTGAAAGCTATCCTAGTGGTAGCTATGGAGAGCAGCCTTCAGGCTAAGTCTTGGAGGAATGTAAAGCAGCTGGTTTTACCAGTCTATAATCTCTTCAGTGATCAAATGAAAGAGCACCACACCAGGTATATATTCAAAATATATGTATTTATTGCTAAACACACCCCTCTAGTCTCTTTATGAGGCTAGAGTTCGAAGTACACAAGTTATAAGTTATTTAAACACAGTAATAGCACAAATACACGTTTGGGCCCTAGGGGCGTACCAAACCATATACCAATAAAGTGGTATAAGAACCACGACTGAACTAGACACTAGGCCTAGAGCCTCTAGAAGAGCTTGGACCACAAGGAACCACCCAAGGTAGTGACACAGGGGACCCACGGGGGACGCGTGCAGTGTAAATACACAACCGCGATACGCCGTTAACTTCTATGGAGAAAGTCGCGATCAGGAAATTAAAGAAAAGGGACACTTAAAGGAGGACTTGGAGAAAACCCTTTGAGAACTAGGTCGTTCTAGAGTCTCTACCCACGGGAGTACCGGAGTACCCGTGTTACCTCACCCAGGGAAGCCGGGTGCATAGGTGCCTTTTGGGGTCGGGTTTCGTCGTCGATTTGAATGGCGATCTGCTGCAAAGTGCTGCTGGCGACCAAGTGGAAAGTGTCCGGGTGGATCCAAGAGTGGATCGGAGATCTGAAGAACCTGAAAGCAGAGGGGACAGAGTCTGGGTCACTAGCCAGTGACCAGGAAGGCGATGGACAGATGCCCACCGATGTCGAGTGTTTCAGGTGCGTTGACGGTCGTCTTGACTCTTCAGCCACGAGGTCCAGGAGGCGTTGTCGGTGACCAGGAGCAGGATTCGGGCTGGTACATGATGTCTGTCGAGTGCTGAGGTGTCGGCGACCGGATTGGACCCAACAAGCCTTGGCAACGGCAAGTCGCGATGAAGATGAAGATCGTCGATGGTGCAGACCAGCAAGGACTGGGGAACTCACCCAGCGAGGGTAAGTGAGGGCAGGCCTGGAGCAACCAGGATGCCCAAGAAGAAAAAGATTGGCCTTTGTGAAGGGCTACTAGCCAACGGGCTAGCGACCGCGAAGGAGCCTCAAGACGTTGCACGTGGATCTGGCTCACAGGACACTCGTGGAGTGGAGGCCAGTGATCTTCGGTGCAGTTGGTGCTGGAGGCTAGGGCTACTCGGAGACCAAAGCACGACTTCGTGGGAGACCCAGAAGAGGATGCACTTGCAAATGTGCTCGGTGTCCAGGGGTCACGGTCTCACGTTACCCACAATAGCTACGGGCCTTAGCTTTGCTGGGGACTCAGGGTGGCCTCGGGGAAGTCTGAGAATCCACCTCTGGTGATGCGAAGACTTCGGCGTCCGACGGGAGCTTCAGAAATGCAGACCGGACAGATGCGTCTTTGGTGCCTGCCAAGCAGGGGAGTCACTCCTTGACCCCAAGGGAGATTCTTCTGTCCTCTAATCTTGAGTAGAGCGTCGAAGGTCCAGGATTCTGTTTCAGAGTTTCGTCCAGGGATAATCTAAAGTCCTAAGGACTGGGTTCCTATACTTATACTAAAATTAGGGGTTGGACTACTCTGTGGCCCCACCTATGGGTGGGTCAGGGCAGAGGGGTGGCTAAACCCCTTTCCCTTTGTCCAGTTCACGCCAAAGCAGGGGCTGCAAGCCCCTGATCCGGTTTGAACTGGGGTATGCACTAGGGACACCAAGTGTGCCCCCAGTGCAGGACTTCAAAGCACCCGAAAGTGCTCCCGCCCAGCCCCAATACACATTATCCTGTCTGGGGAGGTGGTCACACCTCCCTGGGACAGGAAACCTATTGTCCAGGCCTCCCCTGCCGGAGTTTCGTCCAGCAGCAGGAGGCCAGACTCGTGTCTGTGGCAGCAGCATCCATTTTGTGATGCCAGGGATTTAGAAAGAAGTTACCGGGCTAGCCAGAGTTAACATGTCTTTCCCTCTAGAAGGGTGGAATGCTACCCCCGCCGCCAGAATTGGCAGGGGGTAGTATTCCAAGATGTTTGACACCAAACACGACATGTTTAGGTGCAGCCATTCCAAAGTTAGCATTTAACGCGAGGTTATAATGCGCTTAAGAGTATATGGTCAGGCTGCACTACAAACAGCATCAGAGAAGGGTCTCCGAACGCTGCAGAGGGGCCCTGCTCATGCAGGGGCACCCTCTCACATAGGAACCACGCACTCTGCCTTTAGGATTGATAAGGACTGCCTTAGGAGTAACTTATAGGTTTATATGTGTGTAGGTATTTAGTGATATAGGTAACCTATATCACAGTAAGGGGTGCATGCACCACCTTACCCAGGCTGCAGTAGCAGACCTGTGGTGTCAGTTTGGATGGCCTTCCAGGGGTGGCATTATACATGCTGCGGCCCCTGGTAGGCCTCTGAGGTACCTATGCCCTTGGTACATAGTATACCATATACTAGGGACTTATAAGGGCACTCCAGATTCCAATCAGTGATGTGCCTAAGGCACATGGAAACCATTTTAGAGAGGAAGCAGCTAGGCTGGGGTTCTGATTAGCAGGGCCCCAGCCAGACTAATGTCGAAAAACAGTGAAGCATCAGCAAAAAGTGGGGGTACCCATGTGAAGCAGATCCTACTCTCCTACACAACCCCCCCAAACGTAGGGACATTAAACTAACCTTGCCCAGTTAAGTCTTCATGTTCTAAGTGGAAGTACCTAGAGAGTCCATCTGCATTGGCATGGTTACTCCCAGGTCTATGTTCCACTGTAAAGTCCATCCCCTGTAGGGAAATGGACCACCTAAGCAGTTTGGGGTTTTCACCCTTCGTTTGTTTTAGCCATAAGAGGGGCTTATGGTCTGTCTGAACCAGGAAGTGGGTACCAAACAAGTATGGCCTCAACTTCTTCAGAGCCCAGACCACAGCAAAGGCCTCCCTCTCTATGGCTGACCAACGTTTCTCTCTAGGGGTCAGCCTTCTGCTAATGAAAGCTACTGGCTGATCCTGACCTTCTTCATTCAATTGTGACAGTACAGCCCCTACCCCCAATTCAGATGCATCAGTTTGAACAATGAACTTCTTGGAGTAATCAGGACTCTGTAGAATGGGAGCAGTGCACATGGCCTGCTTCAGGTCATCAAATGCCTTTTGACAGCTAACTGTCCATTGAACCTTGTTGGGCATTTTCTTAGAAGTTAAGTCATTCAGGGGTGTCACTATTGATCCATACCCCTTGACAAATCTCCTATAGTACCCAGTCAGGCCTAAGAAGGCTCTCACCTGAGTCTGGGTAGTGGGAGCAGTCCAGTCCATGATAGTCTGGATCTTGCTCTGCAAAGGTTGAACCTGGCCTCCACCTACAAGGTGGCCCAGGTACACAACCTGACTCTGCCCTATCTGGCACTTAGTGGCCTTGATAGTCAGGCCTGCCTTTGCAGGGCCTGTAAAACATTCCTGAGGTGGACCAGGTGATCCTCCCAGGTGGAGCTAAAGACAACAATATCATCTAGATATGCTGCACTATAGGCTTCCAGACCTGTGAGAACTGTGTTCACCAACCTCTGGAAAGTGGCAGGTGCATTCTTCAGACCAAAGGGCATCACCACAAATTGATAATGCCCACTAGGGGTTGAGAATGCTGTTTTGGGCTTTGCAGTATCAGCTAGTCTGATCTGCCAGTAGCCAGCTGTCAAGTCAAATGTGCTGAGATATTTGGCTGAGGCCAAAGTATCTATGAGCACATCTGCCCTTGGTATTGGATGGGCATCAGTCCTAGTGACTGCATTGAGACCCCTGTAGTCCACACAAAACCTCATCTCTCTTTTTCCACCACTGGTGTGAGGTTTTGGCACAAGGACCACTGGACTAGCCCAAGGGCTATCTGAGGGTTCAATAACTCCCAATTCCAACATTTTCTGGACTTCAGTCCTGATACAGTCCCTGACATGGTCAGGTTGCCTATAAATCTTATTTTTAATAGGCAGACTGTCCCCAGTGTCCACTTCATGAGTGCACCAGGTGGTCTGACTGGGTGTCAGTGAAAACATGTGTCTAAACTGATTGAGCACCTGTCTACAATCAGTTTGCTGCTGGGTAGTGAGGCTGCCTGCCAAGGCTACACCATCTACTGACCCATCGTCAGGGTTCTGTGAGAGCAGGTCAGGGAGTGGGTCACTCTCTTCCTCCTGCCCTTCATCAGTAGCCATGAGCAAGCCCATGTCTGCCCTGTCCACATATGGTTTTAACCTGTTTACATGGAGAACCCTGTGGGGACTCCTGGGTGTTCCTAGGTCTACTAAGTAGGTAACCTCACCCTTCTGCTCAACAATAGTGTGGGGTCCACTCCATTTGTCTTGGAGAGCTGCTGGGGCCACTGGCTCCAACACCCACACCTTCTGTCCTGGCTGGTAAACAGTCAGAACAGCCTTTGGTCATGCCAGGCCTTTTGAAGTTCCTGGCTAGCCTCAAGGTTTTTGGTTGCCTTTTTCATATACTCAGCCATCCGGGAGTGGAGACCAAGTACATAGTCCACTATGTCTTGCTTTGGGGGCTTGAGAGGTAACACCCATCCTTCCTTCACCAAGCACAGTGGACCCCTCACAGGGTGGCCAAACAGAAGTTCAAAAGGGCTGTAACCAACCCCCTTCTGAGGCACCTCCCTATATGCAAATAAAAGGCAGGGCAAGAGTATGTCCCATCTTCGCCTAAGCTTTTCTGGGAGCCCTTTAATCATGCCCTTCAAGGTTTTGTTGAATCTCTCAACTAAACCATTGCATTGTGGGTGATAGGGTGTGGTGAACTTATAAGTCACTCCACACTCCTTCCACATTGCTTTTAAGTACCCAGACATGAAGTTAGCACCCCTGTCTGATACTACCTCCTTAGGAAAGCCCACTCTTGAGAAAATTCCTAGGAGGGCCCTTGCCACCACAGGTGCTGTAGTGGTCCTGAGGGGAATAGCTTCTGGGTACCTGGTGGCATGATCCACTACCACCAGGATAAACCTGTGCCCAGAGGCTGTTTGGGGATCCATGGGACCAACAATGTCAATCCCTACCCTTTCAAAGGGCACCCCCACCACAGGTAGTGGTATCAGGGGAGCCTTTGTAGTGCCACCTGCCTTGCCACTGGCTTGGCAGGTTACACAGGAGCGACAAAACTCCTTGGTGTCTTCAGACATGTGGGGCCAGTGAAAGTGAGGGACAATTCTGTCCCAAGTCTTGTTCTGGCCCAGGTGACCTGCCAAGGGAATATCATGGGCTAGGGTCAATAGGAAGCCCCTGAACTTCAGAGGTATAACCAACCTCCTGGTAGCACCAGGCTTGGGGTCTCTACTCTCTGAGTACAGGAGTCCATCATCCCAATACACTGTATGGGGACCACTAGCTTTCCCAGCAGCCTCAGCAGCAGCTTGCTGTCTGAGGGGTTCAAGGGAGGGGCAGCTCTGCTGCTCCTGGCTCAGATCTGCCCTAGAAGGTCCCCCTGTCCCCAAGAACTCAACCTGGTCAGGTTCAAGTTCCTCTGGGACAGTTCCTTCTTCAGGACTGAGATCATCCCCCTCAAGGGACTGATCTTCTTCCTGAGCCAAGGGGAAGGCACTGCCTTAACCCTACTACTCCTCCTCTTGGAAGGCACTTGGTCCATTATTCCAGAATCCAAGGCCTGTTCAGTGCTAGACATTTTGGCTTGTGACCTGGTCACAGCAAACACATCTGCAGGGATCCCCAGCATTTCTGCATGGGTCCTGAGCTCCACTTCTGCCCAAAGCAGAAGTCTCTAAGTCATTGCCAAGCAAGCATTCGACTGGTAGGTTTGCACTCACCACAACCTTCTTAAGGCCAGTTACCCCTCCCCAGGAGAAGTTAACAACTGCCAGAGTATGGTCTGTTCTGACGTTGCTAGCATTGGTCACTTGGTACATCTCACCAAGTATAACTTGCCCAGGATTCACAAGGTCTTGTGTCACCATTGTGACACTTGCCCCTGTGTCCCTAAATGCCAAAGCCTCTCGTCCATTGATTAAAGGCTGTTGTCTGTACCTGCCCAGATTACTGGGACTCACAGAGGAGGTCACATCCATGCCTCCATCACAGACTAACACAGCCTGAGTTAGTTCTCTGACTAGGTCAGAGCCCAACTCAGTACCCAGGGTGAACCCTACTAAACCCTTGGCTGGAGCACTCCCACCAACTGTACTAGGGGGAACAGGTGCCTTAGGGGCATTGGTGGGTGCTGGACTTGAGTCTTTGGACTTGGTGCAATCACTGGTCCAGTGGGTCTTTTGCTTACAGACCTTGCACCATGGTTTTCTTTGGCCTTTCCCTTTTGTAGACTGTGAATCCCCACCTGAAGAAGATTTTGGGGGCCTGATGAAGACTTTTGATCTTTACCCTTCTCCCCACCCTTTTCAGAGTTCTTAGCATCTTGCTTCTTAGTGTCCCCACCTTGGTTCTGTACTTTCTGCTTCACCCTGGTTCTGACCCATTTGTCTGCCTTCTTTCCCAATTCTTGGGGAGAGGTCAGATCAGAGTCTACCAGGTATTGATGCAACAGCTGATTTTGACAGTTATTAAGAATCTGCTCCCTCATTATCAGATTGTACAATCCTGAGAAGTCACACACCTTACTGCCCATCAACCAGCCTTCCAGAGCCTTGGCAGAACAATCCACATAGTCTACCCAGTCTTGAGTCTGTGCTTTTTGGGTATCTCTGAACTTCAACCTGTACTGTTCAGTGGTTAGGCCAAACCCATCAATAAGAGCTCTCTTCAAGACCTTGTAATTATCAGCATCCTCCTCTCTTACAGTGAGGAGCTTGTCTCTACCTTTGTCTGCAAAGGAGAGCCACAAGATTGCTGCCCACTGCTCCTGAGGGACCTTCTGTACTTTACAGGCCCTCTCTAGAGCAGTCATCCATTTGTGGATGTCATCCCCACTCTGGTAGGGAGGGACAATCTTGCTCAGGTTCCTATGGTCATAGGACCTTTCCCTATCTCTAGGGACATGGCTGCCACCATGGGACTCTAGTCCCAACTTTCTTTTCTCTCTAAAGAGATCTAGGGACTCCCTGTCTAAGGCTACTTGCTTCCTTCTGAGTTCAAGCTGAGCTTCCGCATACTGAATCAGCCTTGTTCTCCTCTCATGAGAGGATTCCCTCCTATGAGATGAGACAGAGCTCCCTATTGAGGTGCCAGAGTGGTTAGACTCCTGAGAAGGAGATCTAGACTTTCTGGGCACACTCATAATCCTTCCTGGGGGACAAAGAGGGCATCATCCTGATCATCCTCTTCATCTTCCACAGGAGGGATTGGGTTATCCAGGTCAGGGTCATTGTCACCCTCCTGGCCAGTTTCAGAGGGGGCTGGGGGTATTTCTACCCCTGGCCCCTTCCTCTTCTTCTGCCCCACCCTCAGCTCCTACCCCTTCAGTCCCCAAGGGCTTACTAAGGTCATAAGCCACCAACAACTCTTTAAGGTGTTGGGTGGTGGGACTTTGGCCTGTCCTTAATTTCCTCAAGTTACATAATGCTCTCAATTCCAAGAATGGGAGGGTATCATACTTGGAGGGAAGAAGCCCAGTGGCTTCTGGTAAGGATTCTCTAGATCCTACCTTTAAAGACATTACTAGTGTGGTGTGGTGTATGCACTACCTACTCTAGTGTGGCCTACTAAACTCTCTTGAGTTGTAGAAAGGGTGTGCTATCCCTTAACACACAACTCTAAGTTCAGTAGAACTTACTGTACTCTAAGCTTAAATTATATGTACCTTAGGTACCTTTAGTGGTTTTCAGTTGATCAATTCAATTGAGATTATCTGGTAAAACAATAGCAAGCTGGAATCCCACACGCTGCACACCAGTGTGAGAAGTTGGCCTGGCATATGCTGTCCACTAATTATAGTGGGCACCTTGCACCAGTCCAAACAACCCCTTATTGGAGATAGGTTAAAGACAACCTTATTGAAAGCTATCCTAGTGGTAGCTATGGAGAGCAGCCTTCAGGCTAAGTCTTGGAGGAATGTAAAGCAGCTTGTTTTACCAGTCTATAATCTCTTGAGTGATCAAATGAAAGAGCACCACACCAGGTATATATTCAAAATATATGTATTTATTGCTAAACACACCCCTCTAGTCTCTTTATGAGGCTAGAGTTCGAAATACACAAGTTATAAGTTATTTAAACACAGTAATAGCACAAATACACGTTTGGGCCCTAGGGGCGTACCAAACCATATACCAATAAAGTGGTATAAGAACCACGACTGAACTAGACACTAGGCCTAGAGCCTCTAGAAGTGCTTGGACCACAAGGAACCACCCAAGGTAGTGACACAGGGGACCCACGGGGGACACGTGCAGTGTAAATACACAACCGCGATACGCCGTTAACTTCTATGGAGAAAGTCGCGATCAGGAAATTAAAGAAAAGGGACACTTAAAGGAGGACTTGGAGCAAACCCTTTGAGAACTAGGTCGTTCTAGAGTGCTCTACCCACGGGAGCACCGGAGTACTCGTGTTACCTCACCCAGGGAAGCCGGGTGCATAGGTGCCTTTCGGGGTCGGGTTTCGTCGTCGATTTGAATGGCGATCTGCTGCAAAGTGCTGCTGGCGACCAAGTGGAAAGTGTCCGGGTGGATCCAAGAGTGGATCAGAGATCTGAAGAACCTGAAAGCAGAGGGGACAGAGTCTGGGTCACTAGCCAGTGACCAGGAAGGCGATGGACAGATGCCCACCGATGTCGAGTGCTTCAGGTGCGTTGACGGTCGTCTTGACTCTTCAGCCACGAGGTCCAGGAGGCGTTGTCGGCAACCAGGAGCAGGATTCGGGCTGGTACACGATGTCTGTCGAGTGCTGAGGTGTCGGCGACCGGATTGGACCCAACAAGCCTTGGCAACGGCAAGTCTCGATGAAGATGAAGATCGTCGATGGTGCAGACCAGCAAGGTCTGGGGAACTCACCCAGCGAAGGTAAGTGAGGGCAGGCCTGGTGCAACCAGGATGCCCAAGAAGAAAAAGATTGGCCTTCATGAAGGGCTACTAGCCAATGGGCTAGCGACCGCAAAGGAGCCTCGAGACGTCGCACGTGGATCTGGCTCACAGGACACTCGTGGAGTGGAGGCCAGTGATCTTCGGTGCAGTTGGTGCTGGAGGCTAGGGATACTCGGAGCCCAAAGCACAACTTCGTGGGAGACCCAGAAGAGGATGCACTTGCAAATGTGCTCGGTGTCCAGGGGTCACGGTCTCACATTACCCACGATAGCTACGGGCCTCAGCTTTGCTGGAGACTCAGGAGTAGCCTCGGGGAAGTCTGAGAATCCACCTCTGGTGATGCGAAGACTTCGGCGTCCGACGAGGAGCTTCAGAAATGCAGACCAGACAGATGCGTCTTTGGTGCCTGCCAAGCAGGGAGTCACTCCTTGACCCCAAGGGAGATTCTTCTGTCCTCTAATCTTGAGTAGAGCGTCGAAGGTCCAGGATTCTGTTTCAGAGTTTCGTCCAGGGATAATCTAAAGTCCTAAGGACTGGGTTCCTATACTTATACTAAGTTTAGGGGTTGGACTACTCTGTGGCCCCACCTATGGGTGGGTCAGGGCAGAGGGTGGCTACACCCCTTTCCCTTTGTCCAGTTCGCGCCAAAGCAGGGGCTGCAAGCCCCTGATCCGGTTTGAACTGGGGTATGCACAGGGACACCAAGTGTGCCCCCAGTGCAGGACTTCAAAGCACCCGAAAGTGCTCCCGCCCAGCCCCAATACACATTATCCGGTCTGGGGAGGTGGTCACACCTCCCTGGGACAGGAAACCTATTGTCCAGGCCTCCCCTGCCGGAGTTTCGTCCAGCAGCAGGAGGCCAGACTCGTGTCTGTGGCAGCAGCATCCATTTTGTGATGCCAGGGCTTTAGAAAGAAGTTACCGGGCTAGCCAGAGTTATGCCTCACTGATCGAAGGGAGTCTGGTGTTGTGGTCGCTGCCATGGACTTGGGGTCACTGCCATTCAGGACTCAGGACACAGTTACACATGTGGGATCGGCTTGTGATGAACAGGGTTAGTGGCACCATGTGTCGCCGGCATTTCATATGCAAATACGCCTCACTAATCGAAGGGAGTCTGCTGCTGTGGTTCTCTCATGGAGTTGGGGTCACTGCCATTCAGGACTCAGGACACAGTTACACATGTGGGATCGGCTTGTGTTGAACAGGGTTAGTGGCACCACGTGTCGCTTGCCTTCCATATGGAAATATGCCTCACTGATCGAAGGGAGTCTGGTGCTGTGGTTACTGCCACGGACTTGGGGTCACTGCAATTCAGGACTCAGGACACAGTTACACATGTGGGATCGGCTTGTGTTGAACAGGGTTAGTGGCACCACGTGTTGCCGGCCTTCCATATGGAAATATGCCTCACTGATCAAAGGGAGTCTGGTGCTGTGGTCGCTGCCACGGACTTGGGGTCACTGCCATTCAGGACTCAGGACACAGTTACACATTTGGGATCGGCTTGTGTTGAACAGGGTTAGTGGCACCACGTGTCGCCGGCCTTCCATATGGAAATATGCCTCACTGATCGAAGGGAGTCTGGTGCCGTGGTTGCTGCCACGGACTTGGGGTCACTGCAATTCAGGACTCAGGACACAGTTACACATGTGGGAGCGGCTTGTGTTGAACAGGGTTAGTGGCACCACGTGTTGCCGGCCTTCCATATGCAAATACGCCTCACTAATCGAAGGGAGTCTGCTGCTGTGGTTCTCTCACGGAGTTGGGGTCACTGCCATTCAGGACTCAGGACACAGTTACACATGTGGGATCGGCTTGTGTTGAACAGGGTTAGTGGCACCACGTGTCGCCGGCCTTCCATATGGAAATATGCCTCACTGATCGAAGGAGTCTGGTGCTGTGGTTGCTGCCACGGACTTGGGGTCACTGCCATTCAGGACTCAGGACACAGTTACACATGTGGGATCGGCTTGTGTTGAACAGGGTTAGTGGCACCATGTGTCGCCGGCCTTCCATATGCAAATACGCCTCACTAGTCGAAGGGAGTCTGCTGCTGTGGTTCTCTCACGGAGTTGGGGGTCACTGCCATTCAGGACTCAGGACACAGTTCCACAGGTGGGATCGGCTTGTGTTGAACAGGGTTAGTGGCACCACGTGTCGCCTGCCTTCCATATGGAAATATGCCTCACTGATCGAAGGGAGTCTGGTGCTGTGGTTGCTGCCACGGACTTGGGGTCACTGCAATTCAGGACTCAGGACACAGTTACACATGTGGGATCGGCTTGTGTTGAACAGGGTTAGTGGCACCACGTGTTGCCGGCCTTCCATATGGAAATATGCCTCACTGATCGAAGGGAGTCTGGTGCTGTGGTCGCTGCCACGGACTTGGGGTCACTGCCATTCAGGACTCAGGACACAGTTACACATGTGGGATCGGCTTGTGTTGAACAGGGTTAGTGGCACCACGTGTCGCTGGCCTTCCATATGGAAATATGCCTCACTGATCGAAGGGAGTCTGGTGCTGTGGTTGCTGCCACGGACTTGGGGTCACTGCAATTCAGGACTCAGGACACAGTTACACATGTGGGATCGGCTTGTGTTGAACAGGGTTAGTGGCACCATGTGTTGCCGGCCTTCCATATGCAAATACGCCTCACTAATCGAAGGGAGTCTGCTGCTGTGGTTCTCTCACAGAGTTGGGGTCACTGCCATTCAGGACTCAGGACACAGTTACACATGTGGGATCGGCTTGTGTTGAACAGGGTTAGTGGCACCACGTGTCGCCAGCCTTCCATATGGAAATATGCCTCACTGATCGAAGGGAGTCTGGTGCTGTGGTTGCTGCCACGGACTTGGGGTCACTGCCATTCAGGACTCAGGACACAGTTACACATGTGGGATCGGCTTGTGTTGAACAGGGTTAGTGGCACCATGTGTCGCCGGCCTTCCATATGCAAATACGCCTCACTAATCGAAGGGAGTCTGCTGCTGTGGTTCTCTCACGGAGTTGGGGGTCACTGCCATTCAGGACTCAGGACTCAGGACACAGTTCCACATGTGGGATCGGCTTGTGTTGAACAGGGTTAGTGGCACCACGTGTCGCCGGCTTGTGTTGAACAGGGTTAGTGGCACCACGTGTGGCGGCTTGTGTTGAACAGGGTTAGTGGCACCACATGTCCAAAATTCGAATTGCGAGCTCTGCTGCCCGCAGTGTAGACTGCTAATGAGTGTTCGTTTGCACTTGAAGATGAATTTGGTGATTGTACTAAAGCTATAACTGATATAAAAAAAGTTCTTGAAGCAAGGATACTAAAAGGATATTATGTAGGTTTTAGGCCTGTGATAGTTACTTCAAAAGATATCTCGGGGCGTGAATTACACCCCCCTAACCCAATTGCACAGCTGTAAGGTGGAAAAACCACTCAACATTTATTTTTCTCCGTTTTTTTGTCCATGTACTCAAAGTTTACTTTCAATTTTTAGTCATTTCTCATCCAATTCCATCCATACGTACGAGAAGTGTCACGCTATTACCAAAGGTTTCCCATGTACTGATGTGCCCATCCGGACCTCTTGTCAATAACACGAATAAATGCGTGATTCGTCCATTGCAGTGTTTATTAAAACCCAATGCATTTCGGGCTTCTTGAGCCCTTCTTCAGGGGTAACTACAAATAAACAATAAAACATTCACCATTACTACATTGTCCATGCTCATACATGAATAAAAAATCCATGCTAGCCATGAAAACTGAATGCCCACAGAATGCTCTATCTCTATTGTATTGAGTCTCGTATAACACAAATATACATGAAATAAAATTAAACCATTTCTATCTTAACCCACCGATTCATGTGTGCTGATTACATTCCCCATCCCCCGATTTGGATGTGTCACCCCTTTCAAATTATACACTCCCGATGCGCCATTCCCAAAACCAAACATTCTTACTAATAACCTTTCCTCATAGATTGCTGTCCCACCCGTTTTCCCCTTCCAGTTTGTTATATGTGAATTTCACCACTGTTTACACCTCCCAGTAGTAACCAATTACATCCGTTGCTAACTACCAACTTCGCCGACTGTCATCGTAATCGCTCTTGAATCTAGCATCAAACATCCGTTTACCGCGGCAATCGCCCCCTCTTTTTCATAGACGACTCAACTCCTCAACATGTTATATTCACAGCCACCCCACCTCACTGAGTCCCCCACCAAAACCTACTAAGTACATCTCTCACCTCATCACGCATTCGCTTCACCCATTCATTCATTCCCACCCGCGTTAGCGCCTCACAAACCCACGAAAATAAACCACGTGCTGCTAGCACTCAACCCACAAACCTAACATACCTGCAAAAACTGATTAACACCTCCGTCCCCATTGTCCGTTTCAAAGAAGTGCTCCCTCTCCCATTCTCCCGGCCAATTTTAAATTAAATAGTCACACCCTTGTCCATCCCACAATCAAAATACGTAGTTGATCACCAGATCCACCCACTACTTTAAAAAACAACTTCAAACGTGACATAAACTACGATTCCCATAATACCATGCACTTTCAACGTTCAACATTTCAGAACATCCTGGCCGGCAAAAATGTGTTTTTCTGCAAAGTTAACACGCATGTGCTCAATGGAATGTGTTTTAGCATATGATGTCTACCACCTAATGTATGTGAATGCTGTAAAGTTCATTAAAACTCCGTAAACACAAACTTGATGACGCACAAGATGTTTCGCCGTACGTATGGAAGCTCCGAAGATTGATGAAAAAGTATTCCTCTTTCTGCCATTTTTTGCTAGTACTTGCCTACTGGACTCTGTAATTAATGAATCAAGACTTAATTTTAATTGTGAGCCCTGATGACCACAGTGTAGGCCAGAGGTAGCGGTCAGCAAGGGCCCATAGCCACGTGGCGTTGAGTTGAGGTGCACAGTTAGTGGCACCAGAAGCATTGAGAATGTATGAGCCTGTGATGCTGCTTGGTGCGGACGGGCCGCACTGGGAGCAACGTCTCTTGCCTACTGGACTGCGTCATCTGCAATCGCGACTGTATCTGAATTGTGAGCCCTGCTGACCGCAGTGTAGGCCAGAGGTAGCGGTGAGCAAGGGCCCAGAGCCACATGCATAGGTTGGTGGCCCCACTGGCCTGCGTAGTTCAGGTTCAGTGGCACCACGTGTCGCCGGCCTTTCATATGCAAATACGCCTCACTAATCGAAGGGAGTCTGGTGCTGTGGTCGCTGACACGAAGTTGGGGTCACTGCCAATCAGGAGTCAGGACACAGTTCCACATGTGGATCGGCTTGTGTTGAACTGGGTTAGTGGCCCCACGTGTCGCACCTTGTGTTGTACAGGGTTAGTGCCACCGCCTGTAGCCGGCCTTGCATATGGAAATATGCCTCACTGATCGAAGGGAGTCTGGTGCTGTGGTCGCTGCCACAGACTTGGGGTCACTGCCATGCAGGACTCAGGACACAGTTCCACATGTGGGATCGGCTTGTGTTGAACAGGGTTAGTGGCACCACGTGTCACCGGCTTGTGTTGAACAGGGTTAGTGGCACCACGGGTCATTTGAGATGTCATCAGTGATGTCATCAGTGATGTCATTGACCATGTCATGAATGATGTAATATGTGACGTCATCAGCAGTGCATTGCGGGGGCGCGAGTTATAGTTAGCTGAACTAACTATAACGGTGGAATTTCTATGGTTTTGTATGAGTGAAATGTCCAACTAACTATAACGTCCCTGAAACCTATGGTTTTTTCAGTGAATTTCTAAGGTTTTTGAAATGCTAATTTCTAACTATAGCGTGCCTGAAACCTATGGTTTTTTCTGTGAATAAATATATATATATATATATTCACTGAAAAAACCAGAGGTTTTAGGGACAGTTATAGTTAGTTGGACATTGCACTCGTACAAAACCCGTGAAATTCCCCCGTTATAGTTAGTTCAGCTAACTATAACTCGCGCCCCCGCAATGCACTGCTGATGACGTCACATATTACATCACTCATGACATGGTCAGTGACATCACTGATGACATCACTGATGACATCTCAAATGACATCACTGATGACATCATCCAGTGACTGTGTGTTTCTGTAAAGTTTAAATATGTTTAATATATATAGGGAAAGGCGTATTGAAGAATGAGTGGGTGTATAAGTGTCTGAATGGATGATTTAGTACGTGCGTGACTGACTCTACAAGTGAGTGATTAAACGTATCTTACTGAATGCATGGGTTAGTGACTAAACTGTGTGAATGTCTGTATCCGTCTGTTGGTGTGTAAGTGGATGCATGGATTTGCGAATAGCTACATGAGTGTCTATATGGGTTATTTATTGGTTCTATGAGTATCTGTATGGGTGCCTGAGTGTTTGTGTGGATGGGGTGTGTGCGACTGTGCATAGATGTGTGAGTGGGTGATTCACTGGGTGGATGGTTTCAAGAGTGCATCTGTGATAGACTGTATGGGTGGGTAAGTGTGTGTAAGAGTGTGTTAGTGAGTGAATGTATGTCCCAGTGGTACATGTGTGAGTAACTAAATATGTGAAAGGCAGTATATATGTGTATTGGAGTATATAAATAGCTATAAGCGAGAGTGAGTGATTGTGATAGTGGCTGTATGGATGAGTGTGTGCTTGTATCAGTGATTGTATAAGAGCGTAACAATGTGCTAGTATTTGTATGATTAAGTGAGCTGGTGTGTGTATAACTGTATAGGTGAGTAAATGGCAGTGTGTTTAATTATTTGCATGACTGACTAGGTGTGTGAGTACCTCTATGGATGAGTGGCGGTGTTTGAGTGTCTATATAGGAGTAAGAGTGCATATGATAGTCCTGTACTGAGTGACCATAAGTATGAGTGACTGTACGGGTGAGTGAGTGGATGTGTGTGTGTAGACCTAAGAATCAGTGAGTGGGTATGTAGTTATTGGTGTTGGAGTGTCTATGGTTTTGCGAATGGCACTCTGTAATTTAGATTGGGTGTATCAAAGGTTATATTAGGGTGTGAGGAGCTGCATCAGATTATCACGTGGATGATGTCATCAGTGATGTCATTTGAGATGTCATCAGTGATGTCATCAGTGATGTCACTGACCATGTCATGAGTGATGTAATATGTGACGTCATCAGCAGTGCATTGCGGGGCGCGAGTTATAGTTAGCTGAACTAACTATAACGGGGGAATTT
Organism: Calotriton arnoldi; assembly: GCA_963921515.1. Lineage (NCBI taxonomy): Eukaryota > Metazoa > Chordata > Amphibia > Caudata > Salamandridae > Calotriton > Calotriton arnoldi. The sequence goes on from CAWUFW010017815.1 coordinate 72,312, forward strand.
CACGGGTTTTGTACGAGTGCAATGTCCAACTAACTATAACTGTCCCTAAAACCTCTGGTTTTTTCAGTGAATTTCAAAGGTTTTTTAAATGCTAATTTCTAACTATAACGTGTCTGAAACCTATGGTTTTTTCAGTGAATTTCAAAGGTTTTTAAAATGCTAATTTGTAACTATAACGTGCCTGAAACCTACAGTTTTTTCAGTGAATTTCAAAGGTTTTTTAAATGACAATTTTTAAATGTATTAATTTTTATATTAATTTTTTTCATACTGATTTACTACATTTTTAAAAACAATTTCTTTTACATATTTTATTTTTTAAATTACATTGTAATTACATTATACATTACATTACAAAAATACTTTCTCAGAATGAATTACTTTAGTTTAAATACTTTACACATAGGCAATAGACTTTTAAGTACAGTAGTTACAGTTGTTGCAATGGGCAACACATTTTCAAACACAATGCAACATTCAGCTCAATGTGAATTTCTAGTTAAATGCAATTAGTTACTTTATGGATTACTTTTCTAACCACAGGACTGGATCCTAGATTCAGTCCTGGTACATCTCCTGTAAACAGTTGAGTAAAAGCGTTTTGGTTACAGTCGTGATTTTTAAGGAATATTATTGTATTTTAAAAGTTGACACTTAGAAACTTTTTCTCATAGAATCACCAATGTTATCCTATGGAAGGAAATTCACTTAGCAGGTAAAAACTGTTATCGTTACTTTTTCTTACTCAGTGTTGGATCCTGGATCCAGCACTGGTGCATCTCCTGTAAACAGTTGAAAGAATGCGTTTAAGTCATACAGGCGATTTTTAAGGAATATTTGTAGTTTGTGAAAATCGACACTTTGAAACTTTTCTGCTGAAAACCAGACAATGGATTCCTATGGAAGAAAATATAAGTTACTGGTAAGTACGGTTAAAATTACTTTTCAGGACCAGTACTGGGCTGAAAGATACAGCACTGAGGTCTCTCCTTATAACAGGTGAGGTAATCGGAATTCGTATTTCGGCTGATTTTAGAGGAATATTTGTATGTTTCAAAAATCAACACTTAGAAGAATTTCCAAGTGAAACCAGTCAATGTTAGCCTATGAAGGAAATTCAAGTTACCGGTAAGTACGGTTAAAATTACTTTTGAGGATCAGTACTGGGCTGAAAGATGCAGCACTGAGGTCTCTCCTGATAACAGGTGAGTAAATCGGAATTCGTATTTCGGCTGATTTTAGAAGAATATTTTAAAGTTCCAAAACTCCACACTTAGAAGAATTTCCAAGTGAAACCAGTCAATGTTAGCCTATGAAGGAAATTCAAGTTACCGGTAAGTACGGTTAAAATTACTTTTCAGGACCAGTACTGGGCTGAAAGATGCAGCACTGAGGTCTCTCCTGATAGCAGGTGAGTAAATCGGAATTCGTATTTCGGCTGATTTTAGAGGAATATTTTAAAGTTCCAAAACTCCACACTTAGAAGAATTTCCAAGTGAAACCAGTCAATGTTAGCCTATGAAGGAAATTCAAGTTACCGGTAAGTACGGTTAAAATTACTTTTGAGGATCAGTACTGGGCTGAAAGATGCAGCACTGAGGTCTCTCCTGATAACAGGTGAGTAAATCGGAATTCGTATTTCGGCTGATTTTAGAGGAATATTTTAAAGTTCCAAAACTCCACACTTAGAAGAATTTCCAAGTGAAACCAGTCAATGTTAGCCTATGTAAGGAAATTCAAGTTACTGGTAAGTACGGTTAAAATTACTTTTCAGGACCAGTACTGGGCTGAAAGATGCAGCACTGAGGTCTCTCCTGATAACAGGTGAGTAAATCTGAATTCGGATTTCGGCTGATTTTAGAGGAATATTTGTATGTTTCAAAATCAACACTTAGAAACTTTTTCAGCAAAAAGCAGTCAATGATATCCTATGGAAGGAAATTCAAGTTACTGGTAAGTACGGTTAAAATTACTTTTGAGGATCAGTACTGGGCTGAAAGATGCAGCACTGAGGTCTCTCCTGATAACAGGTGAGTAAATCGGAATTCGTATTTCGGCTGATTTTAGAGGAATATTTTAAAGTTCCAAAACTCCACACTTAGAAGAATTTCCAAGTGAAACCAGTCAATGTTAGCCTATGAAGGAAATTCAAGTTACCGGTAAGTACGGTTAAAATTACTTTTCAGGACCAGTACTGGGCTGAAAGATGCAGCACTGAGGTCTCTCCTGATAGCAGGTGAGTAAATCGGAATTCGTATTTCGGCTGATTTTAGAGGAATATTTTAAAGTTCCAAAACTCCACACTTAGAAGAATTTCCAAGTGAAACCAGTCAATGTTAGCCTATGAAGGAAATTCAAGTTACCGGTAAGTACGGTTAAAATTACTTTTGAGGATCAGTACTGGGCTGAAAGATGCAGCACTGAGGTCTCTCCTGATAACAGGTGAGTAAATCGGAATTCGGATTTCGGCTGATTTTAGAGGAATATTTGCACAATGGTGAAGGGAGGGGGCGGGGCCTGAGGTGACATCTGTGCAAACGCGCCCCGTGGTGCGTTTTAAGTTGGGGGATTAAGTCCCCTTGAATCATGAGGGTCCCTACGGGCCAACTAGCCCACCAGGAACCTCCAGTATGCGCCAGGGGCTGCGTTGCAGAGACATGTACAGAGGCCACACCCCTTTTACACCTCTCTGCAACGCAGCTCTGTGGCGCTTTCTGGACGTACCTGTTGGGCTAGTTGGCCCCCAGGGACCCTCAGGATTGAAGAGGATTTAATTCCCCATCTTAAAACGCGCCACGGGGCCTGTTTGCACACATGTCACCTGAAGCCCCGCCCCTCCCTTCACCACTGTGCAAACGCGCCCCGTGGCGCGTTTTAAGTCGGGGATTAACTCCCCTTGAATCCTGAGGGTCCCTGGGGTGCAACTAGCCCACCATATACCTCCAAAAGCGCCATAGAGCTGCGTTGCAGAGAGGGTGTAAAAGGGGCGTGGCCTCTGTACACCTCTCTGCAAGGCAGCCCTCTGGCGCATACTGGAGGTTCCTGGTGGGCTAGTTGGCCCCAGGGACCCCCAGTATTCAAGGGGAATCTGTTCCTCTCTGCAAACGCGCCAGGGGCGCGTTTGCAGAGTGGTGAAGGAAGGGGGCGGGGCCTGCGGGCCCGATCGTTTTTTGTTTTTTTTATTTGTTTTTTTTTGGGGGAGGGGGGCCGCGTGGCCCCCTCCTGAGCCACTACTTGCCCCGGGACCCCATCCCCCGGGGCCTGGCCTCTTGTTGGGGACTGTGGGGGTCCCCAAACCCCCCACAGTCCCGCCGGCTCCCCGTGCCCTTGGGAGCTGGCATTGCTTTACACATGGGGAGCAGCTGACATGCTGCTCCCCATGTGGAAAGCAATCGGCTTTGGATATTGGAAGAGAGAGCAGGTTTCCTGCTCTCTCTTCCAATATCCAAGCAGTTTGCAATGACAGGACGGGAGCCGCGAGGCTCCGTCCTGTCATTGCAAACAGCAGTGTCCCGGGGGTAGGCACCCGGGACACTGCAGGAGCCGGCCCTGGGGGTGGTGGTCCCCAGGGCCATCAAGGGCTCCAGGAGGGGGCCGCGCGGCCCCCTCCCATTCAGTGCACAGCCCCGGGAGGTGGTGGTCCCTGGGGCTCTGGGGTCCAAAACGGACCCCCATTGTAATTTTTCTTAGTGCCCCGGGGAGGTGGTGGTCTCGGGCGTGTGGGGGCTGGAGCCCCCACACAGGTTTTTAATTAAAAAAAAGAAGCCCCGGGAGGTGGTGGTCCTCGGGCTGCGGGAGGGCTCAGAGCCCTCCCGCACCATTCTACATAAAGCCCCGGGGGTGGTGGTCCCCGGGCTTGGGGGCCCTTAGAGGCCCCCACACATAAAATTAACCCCCCCCAGCATGCCCCCGGGACTTGGCTCACCCGGGGCCAACTAACATCGAAGCGCGCTTCGATTTTTCGGCAGGGTTTGCGCTCCCTGAGCGCATCCTGCCGATTTTTTTTTTAAATTTTTTTTTGCCCAGGGGTCCTTGTGGGACCCCTGAGCAGACCTAGGGGTCAGGGTGTTTCTACCCTGCCCCCTTTGTGCGCTTTGCGCACTTGTTTCTGTCCCTCGGTTCTACCGAGGGACAAAATGGCTGCCAACACTTCCTGATTTGGAGTGTTGACAGCCAATTAACATAAAGCTCGTGCTCGGGAGGATCCGCGGCCCTAGATATCACTATCTTTTTACTTTTCATTTTCTCAGCAACTACTGAACGGATTTACACCATTTAACAAAAAGGGTTCTTTCTGAACCAAGAACTACCTCTTTGCCAAATTTGGTGTAATTCCGTTCAGCAGTTCGGCTGTAGCCGTGTCTAAAGTTTCCTATGGAAAATTGCATGGGGAAAACGCGCTTTGGGACCCCCCTTTTTCTCGGCCCCCGCTTGACGAATCCCCCGAGACTTTCAGGGTAGGAGCGGACCGGAGCGCCCCACAAAGTTTGAAAATAGGAAACTTTAGACACGGCTACAGCCCGAACTGCTGAACGGAATTACACCAAATTTGGCAAAAAGGTAGCCCTTGGTTCAGAAAGTGCCCTTTTTTTAAATGGTGTAAATCCGTTCAGTAGTTTCTGAGAAAATCAAAAAATAGAGGTCAAAAAATCAATTTCCTATAGGAAACTTTAGACATGGTTACAGCCAAAACTGCTGAACAGAATTACACCAAATTTGGCAAAAAGGTAGTGCTTGGTTCAGAAAGCGCCCTTTTTTTAAATGGTGTAAAACCGTTCAGTAGTTTTCGAGATATTAAAGGAAAAAATCTTTATATATCTGGGCGGGACCTAACTACAAAAGCACGAGCTTGGCTCTAATTGGCTGCCAACACTTCAATCCAGGAAGTGTTGGAAGCCATCTTGGTGCAATGCTTTTTAGGTCTCGCCTAGCGACGCAGCACATGCGCTGACCACTACACAAACACCACTGCACTGCCCAAAACCCTAAAACACTACCCCATCACGACCCCCTATACTGCACGAACACCACTGCACTGCCCTAAACCCTAAAACACTATCCCCAGCACGACCCCCTACACTGCCCGAACACCACTGTACTGCCCTAAACCCTGCAATACCACCCCCAGCACGACCCGCTACACTGCCCGAACACCACTGCACTGCTCTAAACCCTGAAACACCACCCCCAGCACGACCCCCTACACTGCCCGAACACCACTGCACTGCCCTAAACCCTAAAACACCACCCCCAGCATGACCCCCTACACTGCCCGAACACCACTGCACTGCCCTAAACCCTGAAACACCACCCCCAGCACGACCCCCTACACTGCCCAAACACCACTGCACTGCCCTAAACCCTGAAACACTACCCCTAGCATGACCCCCTACACTGCCCGAACACCACTACACTGCCCTAAACCCTGAAACGCTACCCCCAGCACGACCCCCTACACTGCCTGAACACCACTGCACTGCCCTAAACCCTAAAACATCACCCCCAGCAAGACCCCCTACACTGCCTGTACACCACTGCCCTAATCCCTGAAACACCACCCTCAGCAAGACCCCCTACACTGCCCGAACACCACTGCACTGCCCTAAACCCTGAAACACCACCCCCAGCACGACCCGTACACTGCCCAAACACCACTGCTCTGCCCAAAACCCTGAAACACTAGCCCCAGCACGACCCCCTACACTGCCCGAACATAACTGCACTGCCCTAAACCCTGAAACACCAGCCCCAGCATGACCCCCTACACTGCCCGAACACCACTGCACTGCCCTAAACCCTGAAACACCAGCCCCAGCACGACGCCCTACACTGCCCGAACACCACTGCACTGCCCTAAACCCTGAAACACCAGCCCCAGCACGACCCCCTACACTGTCCGAACACCACTGCACTGCCCTAAACCCTGAAACACCAGCCCCAGCACGACCCCCTACACTGCCCGAACACCACTGCACTGCCCTAAACCCTGAAACACCACCCCCTGCAAGACCCCCTACACTGCCCGAACACCACTGCACTGCCCTAAACCCTGAAACTCCACCCCCAGCACGACCCCTACACTGCCCGGACACCACTGCACTGCCCTAAACCCTGAAACACCACCCCCAGCAAGACCCCTACACTGCACGAACACCACTGCCCTAAACCCTGAAACACAACCCCAGCAAGACCCCCTATACTGCCCGAACACCACTGCACTGCCCTAAACCCTGAAACACCACCCCCAGCACGAACCCCTACACTGCCCGAACACCACTGCTCTGCCCTAAACCCTGAAACACCAGCCCCAGCACAAACCCCTACACTGCCCGAACACCACTGCACTGCCCTAAACCCTGAAACACCAGCCCCAGCAAGACCCCCTACACTGCCCGACATCACTCACTGCCCTAAACCCTGAAACACCACCCCCTGCAAGACCCCCTACACTGCCCGAACACCACTGCACTGCCCTAAACCCTGAAACACCAGCCCCTGCACGACCCCCTACACTGCCCGAACACCACTGCACTGCCCTAAACCCTGAAATACCACCCCCTGCACAACCCCTACACTGTCCGAACACCACTGCACTGCCCTAAACCCTGAAACACCAGCCCCAGCACGACCCCCTACACTGCCCGAACACCACTGCACTGCCCTAAACCCTGAAACACCACCCCCTGCAAGACCCCCTACACTGCCCGAACACCACTGCACTGCCCTAAACCCTGAAACACCACCCCCAGCACGACCCCCTACACTGCCCGGACACCACTGCACTGCCCTAAACCCTGAAACACTACCCCCAGCAAGACCCCCTACACTGCCCGAACACCACTGCACTGCCCTAAACCCTGAAACACCACCCCCAGCAAGACCCCCTACACTGCACGAACACCACTGCCCTAAACCCTGAAACACAACTCCCAGCAAGACCTCCTATACTGCCCGAACACCACTGCACTGCCCTAAACCCTGAAACACCACACCCAGCACGAACCCCTACACTGCCCGAACACCACTGCTCTGCCCAAAACCCTGAAACACCAGCCCCAGCACAAACCCCTACACTGCCCGAACACCACTGCACTGCCCTAAACCCTGAAACACCAGCCCCAGCAAGACCCCCTACACTGCCCGAATACCACTGCCCTAAACCCTGAAACACCACCCCCTGCAAGACCCCCTACACTGCCCGAACACCACTGCACTGCCCTAAACCCTGAAACACCACCCCCTGCACGACCCCCTACACTGCCCGAACACCACTGCACTGCCTTAAACCCTGAAACACCACCCCCTGCACGACCCCTACACTGCCCGAACACCACTGCACTGCCCTAAACCCTGAAACACCACCCCCAGCACGACCCCCTACACTGCCCGAACACCACTGCACTGCCCTAAACCCTGAAACACCACCCCCAGCACGACCCCCTACTCTGCCCGAACCTCACTGCTCTGCCATAAACCCTGAAACACTACCCCCAGCACGACCCCCTACACTGCCCAAACACCACTGCTCTGCCCTAAACCCTGAAACACCACCCCCAGCATGTCCCCATTCACTGCGCGAATACCACTGCACTTCCCAAAACCCTGAAACACTAGCCCCAGCACGACCCCCTACTCTGCCCGAACACCACTGAACTGCCCAAAACCCTGAAACACTACCCCCAGCACGACCCCCTACACTGCCCGAACACCATTGCACTGCCCTAAACCCTGAAACACCAGCCCCAGCATGTCCCCCTACACTGCCCGAACACCACTACACTGCCCTAAACCCTGAAACACCAGCCCCAGCACGACCCCATACACTGCCCGAACACCACTGCACTGCCCTAAACCCTGAAACACCAGCCCCAGCACGACCCCCTACACTGCCCGAACACCACTGCCCTGCCCTAAACCCTGAAACACCAGCCCCAGCTCGACCCCCTACACTGCCCGAACATCACTGCACTGCCCTAAACCCTGAAACACCACCCCTAGCACGACCCCCTACACTGCCCGAACACCACTGCACTGCCCTAAACCCTGAAACACCCCCCGCACGACCCCCTACACTGCCCGACACCACTGCACTGCCCTAAACACTGAAACACCACCCCCAGCACGACCCCCTATACTGCCCGAACACCACTGCACTGCCCTAATCCCTGAAATACCACCCCAGCACGACCCCCTACACTCCCTGAACACCACTGCACTGCCCTAAACCCTGAAACACCACCCCCTGAACGACCCCCTACACTGCCCGAACACCACTGCACTGCCCTAAACCCTGAAACACCAACCCCTGCACGACCCCCTACACTGCCCGAACACCACTGCACTGCCCTAAACCCTAAAATACCACCCCCAGCACGACCCCCTACACTGCCCGAACACCACTGCACTGCCCTAAATCCTAAAACACCACCCCCAGCATGACCTCCTACACTGCCTGAACACCACTGCACTGCCCTAAACCCTAAATAACGACCCCCAGCACGACCCCCTACACTGCCCTAACACCACTGCACTGCCCTAAACCCTAAAACACCACCCCCAGCACGACCCCCTACAATACCCGAACACCACTGCACTGCTCTAAACCCTAAAACACCCCCCCAGGCACCACTCCCTACACTACTCCGAACACCACTGCACTACCCTAAACCCTGAAACACCACCCCAGCACGACCCCCTACACTGCCCGAACACCACTGCACTACCCTAAACCCTAAAACACTCCCCCAGCACGACCCCCTACACTGCCCGAACACCACTGCACAACCCTATACCCTAAAACACTCCCCCAGCATGACCCCCTACACTACCCGAACACCACTGCACTGCCCTAAACCCTGAAACACTCCCCCAGCAGGACCCCCTACACTACCCGAACACCACTGCACTGCCCTAAACCCTAAAACACTCCCAACAGCACGACCCCTACACTACCCAAACACCAATGCACTGCCCTAAACCCTAAAACACTACCCCCAGCATGACCCCCTACACTACCCAAACACCACTGCACTACCCTAAACGCTAAAACACTACCCCGGGCACGACCCCCTACACTACCCAAAGATCACTGCACTACCCTAAACCCTAAAACACTACCCCCAGCACGACCTCCTACACTACCCAAAGACCACTGCACTACCCTAAACCCTAAAACACTACCCCCAGCATGACCCCTACACTGCCCAAAGACCACTGCACTACCCTAAACCCTGAAACACGACCCCCCGCATGACCCCCTACACAACCCAAAGACCACTGCACTACCCTAACCCTTAAAACATGACACCCTACACTACACAAACACCGCTGCACTACCCTAAACCCTAAAACCTCTACCCCCAGCACGACCCCCTACACTACACAAACACCACTGCACTACCCTAAACCCTACAACACTACCCCCCTATACTACACAAACACCACTGCACTACCTTAAACCCTAAAACACTACCCTAGCACAACCCCTACACTACCCAAACACCACTGCACTACCCTAAACCCTAAAACACTACCCCCAGCAGTACCCCCTACACTACCAAACACCACTGCACTACCCTAAACCCTAAAACACTACCCCCAGCACGTACCCCTACACTGCCCAAACACCATTGCACTACCCTAAACCCTGAAACACTACCCCCAGCAGTACCCCCTACACTACCCAAACACCACTGCACTACCCTAAACCCTAAAACACTACCCCCAGCAGTACCCCTACACTGCCCAAACACCACTGCACTACCCTAAACCCTAAAACAGTACCCCCAGCAGTACCCCCTACACTGCCCAAACACCACTGCACTACCCTAAACCCTAAAACACTACCCCCAGCATGACCCCTACACTGCCCAAACACCACTGCACTACCCTAAACAATAAAACACTCCCCAGCACGACTCCCTACACTACCCAAACACCACTGCACTACCCTAAACCCTAAATCTACCCCCAGCATGACTCCCTACACTACCCAAACACCACTGCACTACCCTAAACCCTAAATCTACCCCCAGCATGACCCCCTACACTACCCAAACACCACTGCACTACCCTAAACCCTAAATCTACCCCCAGCACGACCCCCTACACTACCCAAACATCACTGCACTACCCTAAACCCTAAATCTACCCTCAGCACGACCCCTACCCTACCCAAACACCACTGCACTACCCTAGACCCTAAAACATTACCCCAGCACGACCCCCTACACTACCCAAACACCACTGCACTACCTTAAACCCTAAAACACTATCCCCAGCACGACCCCCTACACTATCCAAACACCACTGCACTGCCCTAAACCCTAAAACACAACCCCCAGCACGACCCCCTACACTACACAAACACCACTGCACTACCCTAAACCCTAAATCTACCCCAAGCATGACCCCCTACACTACACAAACATCACTGCACTACCCTAAACCCTAAAACACTACCACCAGCACGACCCCCTACACTACTACAAACACCACTGCACTACCCTAAACCCCTTAACGCTAACCCCAGCATGACCCCCTACACTACACAAACACCACTGCACTACCCTAAACCCTAAAACACTACCCTCAGCACGACCCCCTACACCACCCAAACACCACTTCACTACCCTAAACCCTAGAAAAGTAACCACCACCCCATGCCCAATCCCCCTTACCTCTCACTCCTTGTGGTTCCTCTCTCCTCATGGTTCCTGCTTCATGTCGTCTCTGAGGGGCGGTGCACGTCATTGTGAGGAAACGGAACAGCCTCTGTTTCCTTACAACGACGTGGATCGTCTAAATTTTTTTAGAACCCATTGTCATTTACCATACATACCTTTACAACAAAATTTGTTGTAAAGGCATGCGTGGTAAATGACCATACGTTCTAAAAAAATGCATAGTAATGACTTCGCGATGTACAACGCATGCGTGGTAATGCATGCGTTGTAATGGTATCGCGAAGTAAAAAAGTTGTTGTAACGGCTGTTTACCGATCGAAGCTGGCCCCGGTTCTTCAGTGAGTCGTTTATTTGATAAATTAGGAGGAAGGAATGTGTTTTTTTTTACAGAAAAGTGCATTCCCGGCTGTTGTATTGTGAAAGTGTCCGCGTGGCCTGGTTTCACTTTCGGTGAGAGAGTGGAAGAGTCTGTTTGGATCTAAAGGGGTTCTGCTGTTGGACAGGGCCGGCACGACACGTCATCAGAAAACACAGCTAATGGAAAGCGTTGTCCCTGAAGTGTGGAGCAGTGCCATGAGAGGTCAACGAGTGTGCGTCCCACCGCAGTATGACCCTACCGCGTGACCCATGTGCCGCTTCCAGTGTACGGAAGGCAGAAACGGCATCCATCCAGGTCCTCTTGAAGACCGTTGTAGCACTAATTCTACATTTTGGAACTAGGGCATTTTAACCTTGTTGTTCCTGCCAGATACAAAGAGAAGATCCTGTGTTATTCAGTGCCCTCCTTACCTTTTCTGTGGGTAGTGGTGCTTGTCACTTCGCTGCCCCGCCGGTGCACACGACTGGGCTCCCCACCTCGTGGGCCATCTGCAGGGCCTCTGCCCTCGGATCACTAGTTTCGGTTTCTGGAGTGGCAACATAAACAGTTGCTCTCAAAGGACTAGCCTGAACACTTAGGTGAATATCCCCTGCGCCAGCATTCCGAGGAAATTCTTTCCTAGCTCTCCCACGTCGACGACAATGTCATTATAGCACGGCTCCGCTCGCGACACCGTATGACGTCATAGGAGCCATAAGAGGACCTCGTCGGCGTGCTGATGTCAGTTCCACCCAATTTGTTCCGTGCCACTGAGGTAAACAGGTGGACCGACACATTTTCACATGTATACATAGTATACTAAATATATATATATATATATATATATATACACATGCATAACCAATAAAGGCATAAAGAAATAGCAACAGATCAAGCATTTCTCACTATTAAAACATAAGCATGATTAAGACATATTAAAAACATTCATGCCAAACAGTAAAAGCATCTTTTTGGTAGAAACAGGTGGACAACGGGGAGGCGGGTGGGACAGTGAGGAATCCACAGGCAGATACTGTATCCACCAGAAAAAGCGTTACCGAAGGTAATTAACTTGCTCTTCTGATGGATACTTCTGCCTGTTGATTCCTCACCTTTTGAATAGAATCTTCAAGCCGTACGTCACCCGGAGGAGGGTGTCCACCTGACTAGACCAAAAAATCTTGCAAAACAGATCGAGCAAAATGGCCATCCCTCCTAACCTCCGAATCCAATAATAATCGAATAATTTTTAGTCGAAATTATATTGAAAATAATACTTTAAAAATACTTTTATTAATAAATTTAGACAAACACTTAAAGGAAAACTTTTATTTATAATTAATTTAAAGATATTTCATACTTTACAAATTACACCAAAGTCGCGACCCCAGCGCGACTTTTCAAAATGGCTACCAGAATGCGCGCAGCCATCGTGTAGGGTGCGCGAAGGGTGCATGACTTCTGTATAATATTTTTTTTTTTTTTAAAAGAATGAATATAGTTTTCCTAACTAAAAATTATTCACAATTTTTTTAAATATATATATATGTATATATATATTCACTGAAAAAACGATAGGTTTCAGGCACGTTATAGTTAGAAATTAGCATTTAAAAAACCATAGAAATTAACTGAAAAAACCATAGGTTTCAGGAACGTTATAGTTAGTTGGACATTTCACTTGTACAAAACCATAGAAATTCCGGCGTTATAGTTAGTTGAGCTAACTATAACTCGCGCCCCGCAATGCACTGCTGATGACGTCACATATTACATCATTCATGACATGGTCAGTGACATCACTGATGACATCACTGATGACATCTCAAATGACATCACTGATGACATCACTGATGACATCATCCACGTGAAAATCTGATGCACCTCCTCACACCTGAATATAACCTTTGATACACCCACTCTAAAATACAGACAACCATTTTCGAAAAAATAGACACATCAATACCAGTTACTAAATACGCACTGACTGATTCCTAGGTCTACACACACATCCACTCATTCACCCATACAGCCACTCATACATGCAGTCACTCATCAATACAACACTATCATATGCACTCATACACCTATACAGACACTCACACACTGCCACATATCCAGAGTTACTCACACACTTAGTCAGTCATGCAAAGAATCAATCATACTTCCATTTACTCACCTATACAGTTATACAAACACAACCTCACTTATTCATACAGATACTAACACATAATTACTCTCTTATAGAATCACTGATACAATACACACTCATCCATGCAGCCACTCTCACAATTACTGACTCTCACATATAGTTATTTATATACACCATCACTCACATATACTGCCTTTTACATATGTAGTTACTTGCACATGTACCACTGAGACATCCATTCACTCACCAACACACCCATACACACACTCACCCACCCATACAGCTGTTTCCACATGCACTCTTGAACCCATACACCCAGTGAATCAACCACTCACACATCTATGCACAGAGTCACACACCTCCCACCCACCCACACACACACTCAGGCATCCATACAGATACTCAGGCAAGCAATCAATAACCCATATAGACACTCATGCAGCTACTCACCAACCCATGCAGCAGCTTACACAACAACAGACAGACTGATACAGACTTTCACACAGTTTAGTCACTAACCCATGCATTCAGTAAGACACATTTAATCACTCACTTATACAGTCAGTCATGTACCTACTAAATCCTCCATACAGACACTTATACACCCATTCATTCCTCAATACAGCTTGGCATATATATAAAACAAAATTAAACTTTACAGAAACACACAGTCACTGGATGATGTCATCAGTGATGTCATTTGAGATGTCATCAGTGATGTCATCAGTGATGTCATTTGAGATGTCATCAGTGATGTCATCAGTGATGTCACTGACCATGTCATGAATGATGTAATATGTGACGTCATCAGCAGTGCATTGTGGGGCGCGAGTTATAGTTAGCTGAACTAACTATAACACCAGAATTTCTATGGTTTTGTATTAGTGAAATGTCCAACTAACTATAACGTTCCTGAAACCTATGGTTTTTTCAGTTAATTTCTATGGTTTTTTAAATGCTAATTTCTAACTACAACGTGCCTGAAACCTATGGTTTTTTCAGTGAATATATATATATATATATGTATATTACCTACTGGCAGTAGCCAGTAGGTAGTTATAGTTAGAACCTTGTTTCCATAGGAAAACTGTTTTTGGATTTGCCAATAACTTTGGCGGCGTTTGACGAATCTTCACGAAATGTTCAAAACTAATTGTTCACTCAGGTCAGCTCCTGTCTTGAAAGTTTTGGGTTGATTTGTCAAGCGGGGGCCGAGAAAAAAGGGGGGTCCCAAAATGTGTTTTCTCCATGTTAATTTCCATAGGAAACTTTAGATATGGCTACAGCCTGAACTGCTGAATGGAATTACACCATGGCAGAGAGATAGCTCTTGGTCCAGAAAGCACACTTGTTTTAAATGGTGTAAATCCGTGCAGTAGTTTTTGATATATGTAAAGATTTACAGATATCGATATTTGAGAATTGTGAGATCTGATTGGCTGAGCCCTCCCGAGCACGAGCTTGCCTCTGATTTGCCACCAACACTTCAAAACAGGAAGTGTTGGTAGCCATCTTGTGACTCGGTACGGAGGGAGAAGGAAAAAGGTGGGAGGAACATTAAAAAAGAAGAAAAGGGGGCAGGGTAAAAACACCCTGACCACCTAGGCCTGGTCAGGGCATCCCACAGAGACCCCCAGGGCCAGAAAAAGCATTTTTTTTTAAAACATTTCGGCCGGATTCGCGCACCCGGCGCGACTCCGGCCGAAAAAAAAAAAAAAATGTTTTTTAAAGCCCCCTGGTGGGCCAGGTCCCGGGGGCAATCCCAATTTATGTAGCGGGGGCCCGTTGGGGACTGCCACCTCCCCGGGGCTTTATTATTTATGTGCTGGGGGCGAGTGGCCCCCCCGCAGCCCCGGGGACCGCCAACTCCTCGGGGCTTTATTATTTATGTGCGGGGGCACACGGCCCCACTACAGGCCCGGGACCGCCACCTCCCCAGGGCATTGTTAATTATGTTCGGGGGGCCTCATGGCCCCCCAAGCCCCAGGTACCACCACCTCCCCGGGGCTTAAATAAAATTAAAAAGTGTGGGGGGGGGTTCCTGCCCCTCCCCACACTGCCTGGAGGACCATCACCTCCCCGGGGCAAACTTTATTTAAATATGGGGGTCCATTGCGGACCTCCGGCCCCGGGGAACACCACCTCCCCTGGGTAACGGACCGCCCAATTTCAATATTTAGTGCCCCGGGGAGGTGGTGGTCCCCGGGGCGTGTGGGGGGCTCGAGCCCCCCTACATTTATTTATTTTTAAAAAACAGAGCCCCATTTGAGATGTCAACAGTGATGTCACTGATCATGTCATGAATGATGTAATATGTGACGTCATCAGCAGTGCATTGCGGGGGCGCGAGTTATGGTTAGCTCAACTAACTTTAACAGCCAAATTTCTCTGTCCTATGATTTTTTCAGTGAATTTCTAAGGTTTTTTAAATGCAAATTTCTAACTATAACGTCCCTGAAACCTATGGTTTTTTCAGTGAATATATATATATATATATATATATATTAACTGAAAAAACCATAGGTTTCAGGAACGTTATAGTTAGTTGGACATTTCACTTGTACAAAACCATAGAAATTCCGGCGTTATAGTTAGTTCAGCTAACTATAACTCGCGCCCCCGCAATGCACTGCTGATGACGTCACATATTACATCATTCATGACATGGTCAGTAACATCACTGATGACATCACTGATGACATCTCAAATGACATCACTGATGACATCACTGAGGACATCATCCAGTGACTGTGTGTTTCTGTAAAGTTTAAATATGTTTTATAAATATATATGCAAATGCTGTATTGAAGTATGAGTGGGAGTTTGATTGTCTGAATAGATGATTTAGTAGGTGCATGACTGACTGTATAAGTGAGTGATTAAACGTGTCTGACTGAATGCATGGGTTAGTGACTAAACTGTGTATATGTCTGTATCAGTCTGTCAGTTGGTGTGTAAGCGGATGCATGGATTGGTGAATAGCTACATGAGTGTCTATATGGGTTATTGATTGGTTGTCAGAGTATCTGTATGTGTGCCTGAGTGTCTGTGTGGGTGGGTGGGTAGGGGGTGTGTGACTCCGTGCATGGATGTGAGAGTGGGTGATTCACTGGGCGTATGGGTTCAAAAAGTGCATGTGTGAAGGGCTGTATGGGTGGGTGAATGTGTGTATGGGTGTTTTGTTGAGTGAATGGATGTCTCAGTGGTACATGTGTGAGTAACTCCATATGTGAAAGGCAGTATATGTGAGTGTTGGAGTATATAAATGACTATAAGTGAGAGTGAATGATTGTGAGAGTGGCTGTATGGATGAGTGTGTATTTGTATCAGTGATTCTATAAGAGAGTAATTATGTGTTAGTATCTGTATGAATGAGTGAGGTTGTGTCTGTATAACTGTATAGGTGAGTAAATGGAAGTATGATTGATTCTTTGCATGACTGACTAAGTGAGTGAGTAACTCTGCATATGTGGCAGTGTGTGAGTGTCTGTATAGGTGTATGAGTGCATATGATAGTATTGTATTGATGAGTGACTGCATGTATGAGTGACTGTATGGGTGAATGAGTGGATGTGTGTGTAGACCTAGGAATCAGTCAGTGCGTATTTAGTAACTGGTATTGATGTGTCTATTTTTTCGAAAATGGTTGTCTGTATTTTAGAGTGGGTGTATCAAAGGTTATATTCAGGTGTGAGGAGGTGCATCAGATTTTCACGTGGATGATGTCATCAGTGATGTCATTTGAGATGTCATCAGTGATGTCATCAGTGATGTCACTGACCATGACATGAATGATGTAATATGTGACGTCATCAGCAGTGCATTGTGGGCGCGAGTTATAGTTAGCTGAACTAACTATAACGCCAGAATTTCTATGGTTTTGTACAAGTGAAATGTCCAACTAACTATAACGTTCCTGAAACCTATGGTTTTTTCAGTTAATTTCTATGATTTTTTTAAATGCTAATTTCTAACTATAACGTGCCTGAAACCTATGGTTTTTTCAGTGAATTTCTATGGTTTTTTAAATGCTAATTTCTAACTATAACGTGCCTGAAACCTATGGTTTTTCCAGTGAATTTCAAAGGTTTTTTAAAAGAAAAATTTGTAAGTCTAATGTACCTCAATCATATGTTTTTTTTTATTTTCTATATATATATATATACATATATATATATTTAAAAAAATTGTGAATAATTTTTAGTTAGGAAAACTATATTCATTCTTTTTTTTATTTTTTATATTATACAGAAGTCGCGCACCCTTCGCGCACCCTACACGATGGCTGCGCGCATTCCGGTAGCCATTTTGAAAAGTCGCGCTGGGGTCGCGACTTCGGCGTAATTTGTAAATTATGAAATATCTTTAAATTAATTATAAATAAAAGTTTTCCTTTAAGTGTTTGTCTAAATTTATTAATAAAAGTATTTTTAAAGTATTATTTTCAATATAATTTCGACTAAAAATTATTCGATTATTATTGGATTCGGAGGTTAGGAGGGATGGCCATTTTGCTCGATCTGTTTTGCAAGATTTTTTTGTCTAGTCAGGTGGACACCCTCCTCCGGGTGAGGTATGGCTTGAGGATTCTATTCAAAAGGTGAGGAATCAACAGGCAGAAGTATCCATCAGAAGAGCAAGTTAATTACCTTCGGTAACGCTTTTTCTGGTGGATACAGTATCTGCCTGTGGATTCCTCACTGTCCCACCCCCTCCCCGTTGTCCACCTGTTTCTACCAAAAAGATGCTTTTACTGTTTGGCATGAATGTTTTTAATATGTCTTAATCATGCTTATGCTTTAATAGTGAGAAATGCTTGATCTGTTGCTATTTCTTTATGCCTTTATTGGTTATGCATGTGTATATATATATATATTTAGTATACTATGTATACATGTGAAAATGTGTCGGTCCACCTGTTTACCTCGGTGGCACGGAAAAAATGGGTGGAACTGACGTCAGCACGCCCGACGAGGTCCTCTTATGGCTCCTATGATCTCATACGGTGTCGCGAGCGGAGCCGTGCTATTATGACATCGTCGTCGACGTGGGAGAGCTAGGAAAGAATTTCAGCGGAATGCTGGCGCAGGGGATATTCACCTAAGTGTTCAGGCTAGTCCTTTGGGAGCAACTGTTTATGTTGCCACTCCAGAAACCGAAACCAGTGATCCGAGGGCAGAGGCCCTGCAGATGGCACACGAGGTAGGGAGCCCAGTCGTGTGCACCGGCGGGGCAGCGAAGTGACAAGCACCACTACTCACAAAAAAGGTAACAAGGGCACTGAATAACACAGGATCTTCTCTTTGTATCTGGCAGGAAGTACAAGGTTAAAATGCCCTAGTTCCAAAATGTAGAATTAGTGCTACAACGGTCTTCAAGAGGACCTTCGATGGATGCCGCTTCTGCCTTCCGTACACTGGAGGCGGCACATGGGTCACGCGGTACGGTCATACTGCGGTGGTACGCACACTCGTTGACCTCTCATGGCACTGCTCCACACTTCAGGGACAACGCTTTCCATTAGCTGTGTTTTCTGATGACGTGTCGCACCGGCCCCGTCCAACAGCAGAACCCCTTTAGATCCAAACAGACTCTTTCACTCTCTCACCGGAAGTGAAACCAGGCCACGTGGACACTTTCACAATACAACAGCCGGGAATGCACTTTTCGGTAAAAAAAACACATTCCTTCCTCCTAATTTATCAAATAAACGACTCACTGAAGAACAGGGGCCAGCTTCGATCGGTCAACAGCCGTTACAACGACTTTTTTACATCGCGATACCATTACAACGCATGCATTACCACGCATGCGTTGTACATCGCGAAGTCATTACTACGCATTTTTTTTAGAACGCATGGTCATTTACCACGCATGCCTTTACAACAAATTTTGTTGTAAAGGTATGTATGGTAAATGACCATGAGTTCTAAAAAAATGTAGACAGTCCACGTCGTTGTAAGGAAACAGAGGCTGTTCCGTTTCCTCACAACAACGTGCACCGCCCCTCAGAGACGACATGAAGCAGGAACCATGAGGAGAGAGGAACCACGAGGAGTGAGAGGTAAGGGGGATTGGGCATGGGGTAGTGGTTACTTTTCTAGGGTTTAGGGTAGTGAAGTGGTGTTTGGGTACTGTAGGGGGTCGTGCTGAGGGTAGTGTTTTAGGGTTTAGGGTAGTGCAGTGGTGTTTGTGTAGTGTAGGGGGTCGTGCTGGGAGTAGTGTTTTAGGGTTTAGGGTAGTGCAGTGGTGTTTGTGTAGTGTGGTGGGTCATGCTGGTGGTAGTGTTTTAGGGTTTAGGGTAGTGCAGTGATGTTTGTGTAGTGTAGGGGGTCATGCGTGGGGTAAATTTAGGGTTTAGGGTAGTGCAGTGGTGTTTGCGTAGTGTAGGGGGTCATGCTGGGGGTAGTGTTTTAGGATTTAGGGCAGTGCAGTGGTGTTTCTGTAGTGTAGGGGGTCGTGCTGGGGGTAGTGTTTTAGGGTTTAGGGTAGTGCAGTGGTATTTGGGTAGTGTAGGGGGTCATGCTGGGGGTAGTGTTTTAGGGTTTAGGGTAGTGCAGTGGTGTTTGGGTAGTGTAGGGGGTCGTGCTGGGGTAGTGTTTTAGGGTTTTAGGGTAGTGCAGTGGTGTTGGTGTAGTGTTGGGGGTTGTGCTGGGGATAGATTTAGGGTTTAGGGTAGTGCAGTTTTGTTGGTGTAGTGTAGGGGGTTGTGCTGGGGGTAGATTTAGGGTCTAGGGTAGTGCAGTGGTGTTTGGGTAGTGTAGGGGGTCGTGCTGGGGTAGTGTTTTAGGGTTTAGGGTAGTGCAGTGCTGTTGGTGTAGTGTAGGGGGTTGTGCTGGGGTAGATTTACAGTTTAGGGTAGTGCAGTGGTGTTTGGGTAGTGTAGGGGGTCGTGCTGAGGGTAGATTTATGGTTTAGGGTAGTGCGGTGGTGTTTGGGTAGTGTAGGCGGTCATGCTGGGGGTAGACTTAGGGTTTAGGGTGGTGCAGTGGTGTTTGGGTAGTGTAGGGGGTCGTGCTGGGGTTAGATTTAGGGTTTAGGGTAGTGCAGTTGTGTTTGGGTAATGTAGGGAGTCGTGCTGGGGGTATTGTTTTAGGGTTTAGGGTGGTGCAGTGGTGTTTGGGTAGTGTAGGGGGTCGTGCTGGGGGTAGTGTTTTAGGGTTTAGGGTAGTGCAGTGGTGTTTGGGTAGAATAGGGGGTCGTGCTGTGGTAGTGGTTTAGGGTTTAGAGTAGTGCAGTTGTGTTTGGGTAGTGTAGGGGGTACTGCTGGGGGTAGTGTTTTAGGGTTTAGGGTAGTGCAATGGTGTTTGGGTAGTGTAGGGGGTACTGCTGGGGTAGTGTTTTAGGGTTTAGGGTAGTGCAGTGGTGTTTAGGTAGTGTAGGGGGTACTGCTGGGGGTAGTGCTTTAGGGTTTAGGGTAGTGCAGTGGTGTTTGGGTAGTGTAGGGGGTCGTGCTGGGGGTAGTGGTTTAGGGTTTAGGGTAGTGCAGTGGTGTTTGTGTGAGTGTAGGGGGTAGTGTTTTAAGGTTTAGGGTAGTGCATTGGTGTTTGTGGTAGTGTAGGGGGTCGTGCTGGGGGTAGTGTTTTAGGGTTTAGGGTAGTGCAGCGGTGTTTGTGCAGTGTAGGGGGTCTGAGTGTTTTAGGGTTTAGGGTAGTTCAGTGGTCTTTGGGTAGTGTAGGGGGTCGTGCGGGGGGTAGTGTTTTAGGGTTTAGGGTAGTGCAGTGGTCTTTCGGTAGTGTAGGGGGTCGTGCTGGGGGAGTGTTTTAGGGTTTAGGGTAGTGCAGTGGTGTTTGGGTAGTGTATGGGGTCGTGCTGGGGGAAGTGTTTTAGGGTTTAGGGCAGTGCAGTGGTGTTTGGGTAGTGTAGGGGGTCGTGCTGGGGGGGAGTGTTTTAGGGTTTAGGGCAGTGCAGAGGTGTTCGGGTAGTGTAGGGGGCGTGCTGGGGGAGTGTTTTAGGGTTTAGGGCACTGCAGTGGTGTTCGGGTAGTGTAGGGGGTCGTGCTGGGGGTAGTGTTTTAGGGTTTAGGGCAGTGCAGTGGTGTTCGGGTAGTGTAGGGGGTTATGCTGGGGGAGTGTTTTTGGGTTTAGGTGCAGTGGTGTTCAGGCAGTGTAGGGGGTCATGCAGGGGCTGGTGTTTCAGGGTTTATGGCAGTGCAGTGGTGTTCGGGCAGAATAGGGGTCGTGCAGTGGGTGGTGTTTCAGATTTTAGGGCAGTGCAGTGGTGTTTGTACAGTGTAGGGGTCGTGCTGGGGTGGTGTTTTAGGGTTTAGGGCAGTGCAGTGGTGTTCAGGCAGTGTAGGGGGTCATGCTGGGACTGGTGTTTCAGGGTTTAGGGCAGTGGTGTTCAGGCAGTGTAGGGGTTCTTGCTGGGGGTGGTGTTTCAGGGTTTAGGGCAGTGCAGTGGTGTTCGGGCCATGTAGGGGGTCGTGCAGGGGATGGTGTTTCAGGGTTTAGGGCAGTGCAGTGGTGTTCGGGCAGTGTAGGGGGTCTTGCTGGGGGTGGTGTTTCAGTGTTTAGGGCAGTGCAGTGGTGTTCGGGCAGTGTAGGGGGTCTTGCTGGGGCTGGTGTTTCATGCTTTAGGGCAGTGCAGTGGTGTTCGGGCAGTGTAGGGGGTCTTGCTGGGGCTGGTGTTTCAGGGATTAGGGCAGTGCAGTGGTGTTCGGGCAGTGTAGGGGTCGTGCTGGGGCTGGTGTTTCAGGGTTTAGGGCAGTGCAGTGGTGTTCGGGCAGTGTAGGGGGTCGTGCTGGGGCTGGTGTTTCAGGGTTTAGGGCAGTGCAGTGGTGTTCGGGCAGTGTAGGGGGTCATGCTGAGGCTGGTGTTTCAGGGTTTAGGGCATGCAGTGGTGTTCAGGCAGTGTAGGGGGTCGTGCTGGGGCTGGTGTTTCAGGGTTTAGGGCAGAGCAGTGGTGTTCGGGCAGTGTAGGGGGTCGTGCTGGGGCTGGTGTTTCAGGGTTTAGGGCAGTGTAGTGGTGTTCGGGCAGTTTAGGGGGTTGTGCTGGGGCTGGTGTTTCAGGGTTTAGGGCAGAGCAGTGGTGTTCGGGAAGTGTAGGGGGTCGTGCTGGGGGTGGTGTTTCAGGGTTTAGGGCAGTGCAGTGGTGTTTGGGCAGTGTGGGGGTCTTGCTGGGGGTGGTGTTTCAGGGTTTAGGGCAGTGGTGTTCGGGCAGTGTAGGGGTTCTTGCTGGGGGTGATGTTTCAGGGTTTAGGGCAATGCAGTGGTGTTCGGGCAGTGTAGGGGGTCTTGCTGGGGGTAGTGTTTTAGGGTTTAGGGCAGTGCAGTGGTGTTCGGGCAGTGTATGGGGTCGTGCTGGGGGTGGTGTTTCAGGGTTTAGGGCAGTGCAGTGGTTTTTGGGCAGTGTAGGGGGTCGTGCTGAGGCTGGTGTTTCAGGGTTTAGGGCAGTGCAGTGGTGTTCGGGCAGTGTAGGGGGTCGTGCTGGGGCTGGTGTTTCAGGGTTTTGGGCAGAGCAGTGGTGTTCGGGCAGTGTAGGGGGTCATGCTGGGGTGATGTTTCAGGGTTTAGGAAAGTGCAGTGGTGTTCGGGCAGTGTAGGGGATCTTGCTGGGGGTGGTGTTTCAGGGTTTAGGGTAGTGCAGTGTTGTTCGGGCAGTGTAGGGGGTCTTGCTGGGGCTTGTGTTTCAGGGTTTAGGGCAGTGCAGTGGTGTTCGGACAGTGTAGCGGGTCTTGCTGGGGGTGGTGTTTCAGGGTTTAGGGCAGTGCAGTGGTGTTCGGGCAGTGTATGGGGTCGTGCTGGAGGTGATGTTTCAGGGTTTAGGGCAGTGCAGTGGTTTTCGGGCAGTGTAGGGGGTCGTGCTGGGGGTGGTGTTTCAGGGTTTGGGGCAGTGCAGTGGTGTTTGGGCAGTGTAGGAGGTCATGCAGTGGGGTGGTGTTTCAGGGTTTAGGGCAGCGCAGTGGTGTTCGGGCAGTGTAGGGGGTCGTGCTGGGGGTGGTGTTTCAGGGTTTAGGGCAGTGCAGTGGTGTTCGGGCAGTGTAGGGGGTCGTGCTGGGGCTGGTGTTTCAGGGTTTAAGACAGTGCAGTGGTGTTCGGGCAGTGTAGGGGGTCGTGCTGGGGCTAGTGTTTCAGGGTTTTGGGCAGTGCAGTGGTGTTCGGGCAGTGTAGGGGAACGTGCTGGGGGTGGTGTTTCAGGGTTTAGGGCAGAGCAGTGGTGTTCAGGCAGTGTAGGGTGTCGTGCTGGGGGTAGTGTTTTATGGTTTAGGGCAGAGCAGTGGTGTTCGGGCAGTGTAGGGGGTTGTGCTGGGGGTGGTGTTTCAGGGTTTAGGGCAGTGCAGTGGTGGTCGGGCAGTGTAGGGGGTCGTGCTGGGGGTGGTGTTTCAGGGTTTAGGGCAGTGCAGTGGTGTTCGGGCAGTGTAGGGGGTCATGCAGGGGGTGGTGTTTCAGGGTTTAGGGCAGTGCAGTGGTGTTCGGGCAGTGTAGGGGGTTGTGCTGGGGGTGGTGTTTCAGGGTTTAGGGCAGTGCAGTGGTGTTCGCGCAGTGTAGGGAGTCGTGCAGGGGTGGTGTTTCAGGGTTTAGGGCAGTGCAGTGGTGTTCGGGCAGTGTAGGGGGTGTTGCTGGGTCTGGTGTTTCAGGGTTTAGGGCAGGGCAGTGGTGTTCGGGCAGTGTAGGGGGTCGTGCTGGGGCTGGTGTTTCAGGGTTTAGGGCAGTGCAGTGATGTTCGGGCAGTGTAGGGGGTCGTGCTGGGGCTGGTGTTTCAGGGTTTAGGGCAGTGCAGTGGTGTTCGGGCAGCGTAGGGGGTCGTTCTGGGTCTAGTGTTTCAGGGTTTAGGGCAGTGCAGTGGTGTTCGGGCAGTGTAGGGGGTCGTGCTGGGGCTGGTGTTTTTTGGTTTTGGGCAGAGCAGTGGTGTTTGGGCAGTGTAGGAGGTCGTGCTGGGGGTGGTGTTTCAGGGTTTAGGGCAGTGCAGTGGTGTTCGGGCAGTGTAGGGGGTCTTGCTGGGGGTGGTGGTTCAGGGTTTAGGGCAGTGGTGTTCAGGCAGTGTAGGGGGTCTTGGTGGGGGTGATGTTTCAGGGTTTAGGGCAGTGCAGTGGTGTTCGGGCAGTGTAGGGGGTCTTGCTGGGGGTAGTGTTTCAGGGTTTAGGGCAGTGCAGTGGTGTTCGGGCAGTGTAGGGGGTCATGCTGGGGGTGGTGTTTCATGGTTTAGGGCAGTGCAGTGGTGTTCGGGCAGTGTAGGGGGTCGTGCTATGGGTAGTATTTCAGGGTTTAGGGCAGTGCAGTGGTGTTTGGGCAGTGTAGGAGGTCGTGCTGGGGGTAGTGTTTTAGGGTTTAGCGCAGTGCAGTGGTGTTCGGGCAGTGTAGGGGGTCATGCTGGGTGTGGTGTTTAAGGGTTTAGGGCAGTGCAGTGGTGTTCGGGCAGTGTAGGGGGTCGTGCTGGGGGTGGTGTTTCAGGGTTTAGGGCAGTGCAGTGGTGTTTGGGCAGTGTAGGAGGTTGTGCTGGGGGTGGTGTTTCAGGGTTTAGGGCAGTGCAGTGGTGTTCGGGCAGTGTAGTGGGTCGTGCTGGGGGTAGTGTTTTAGGGTTTAGCGCAGTGCAGTGGTGTTCGGGCAATGTAGGGGGCCATGCTGGGGTAGTGTTTTAGGGTTTAGGGTAGTGCAGTGGTGTTTGTGCAGTGTAGGGGGTCGTGCTGGGGTAGTGTTTTAGGGTTTAGGGCAGTGCAGTGGTGTTTGTGTAGTGGGCAGCGCATGCACTGCGTCACTAGGCGAGACCTAAAAAGCATTGCACCAAGATGGCTGCCAACACTTCCTGGATTGAAGTGTTGGCAGCCAATTAGAGCCAAGCTCGTGCTTGTGTAGTTAGGTCCCGCCCAGATATATAAAGATTTTTTTCCTTTAATATCTCAAAAATGGATTTACACCATTTAAAAAAATGGCGCTTTCTGAACCAAGCACTACCTTTTTGCCAAATTTGGTGTAATTCCGTTCAGCAGTTTTGGCTGTAACCGTGTCTAAAGTTTCCTATGGGAAATTGATTTTTTGACCTCTATTTTTTTATTTCCTCAGGAACTACTGAACGGATTTACACCATTTAAAAAAAAGGGCGCTTTCTGAACCAAGGGCTACCTTTTTGCCAAATTTGGTATAATTCCGTTCAGCAGTTCGGGCTGTAGCCGTGTCTAAAGTTTCCTATGGGAAATAACATGGGGAAAACGCGTTTTGGGACCCCCCTTTTTCTCGGCCCTCGCTTGACGAATCACCCCGAAACTTTCAGGATAGGAGCTGACCGGAGCGCCCCAATAGTTTTGAAAATTTGGCAAAGATTCGTCATCCGGCGCCAAAGTTATTGGGAAAAGAAAAAACGCTTTTCCTATGGAAACTAGGTCCTAACTATAACTATCTACTGGCGACCGCCAGTAGATAATATATATATATATATATATATATATGTATATATATATATATATATTGCCATATGTAATATATACATTTGTTAAGCATACTTAAGGTTTATATGTTCTATGCTTAACAAGTTTATAGGTCGGTGCATTATTTTTGTAGATGTTATTTGATTAGATGCTTATGGGTCCCTGTTTCATTTATCTATCACAATAAGTAAATATTATCATAACTATTTTATCTACAAGTGCTTCACTATTGAAATATTGAGGAAAAGATCAAATTAAAAAAGAAAAAAAAGAATTGAGTTATAAAAAAATATGATTGATTTGCATATGACTGGGTCCAAACTGGGGTGGCATGGTGAGCAAAAAACGATGGATTTAACCCAGATCTGTGACTGGGGAGAATGTTTTACAATGTTCAGCATTCCGTCCATCATCTTTTTGTGCTGCTACAGTCGTCCTAAGTGGGACGGGTATGCCCAGATATGGGTCCCGTGCTCACTGTCACTGGATTAAAGCTAGCCTGGCTGAGGAGGGATGATACCCCGAAACCGGTCCCAGGATGCTTGTTTTGGGGTCCAGAGAGGACCTGGCCTGGCAGTTTGGGCTGGGCTGTTCCCATGGGGAGCAGGGTGAAGACTGATTTGCATATGGCTGGGTCTAAACTGGGGTGGCATGTTGAGCAAAAAATGATGGATTTAACTCAGATCTCTGTCTGGGTGACAATGATTGACACTGTTCAGGATTCCGTCCATTTTTGGTGTTCTAGAAAAATACACAAATAAATGAGCTTCAAGTACAGCAGCACTTGAAAGTCTGAGTTTATACAATACAACTTTAAATCTCAATATATTATCTTCCTTATACATGTATACCCTTTCTATGTAGTCATGTATCTAAATATTTACTTCTTTACTCCTTGTAGAAGAAAAAAAAAAGAAAAAAAATTCTTTCACTCTTTCCAATGCACTACTTTGTCTCTCCCATACCTCTCTCAATATATCCTCTACCACCGCTATCCAACTCATCCCAAACCTCATTCTATTACGATCTCCAAAATAACCCTGTCTAGACTCTATGTTCCTCTGTAACTCCTGGCTCACCCAACCCTCATTTTAGTGCTATGCCCTCCCAAAACCCTTTCTAAATTATTCCCTCATGTATCCCTCCTTTCACTCATCCCAATCCTTATTTTACTACTTGATCTCCCTAATCCCTTTCTAGAGACCTCCTCCATCTCTCCTTTTACTCATCCCAAACCTTAACTTACTACTATGACCTCCCAAATAACACTTTCTAGACTCTTCCTTCTTCTATCCCTCCATTAGCCTATTCAATCCAACTAAAAGACTCACATCCCCACTGCTCAATTTAATATATATTTCCCTATACTAATCCACCACTAATCCTTTTGGGTTCCTCAGTAGCATGCTACTCACCGAAAAGCACTTTGACGCCTTGTATGGGGTAGTAAGCGCTATATAAACACAATTACAGTTACAGTTACTTTGGCTTAATTTGAGAGTTGGGCTGGATTGGGGCTTGAATTTGGACAGCTTGGGCTGGTTTTGAAATCTGGCAACACTGGTGGTGGCCATGATAGAGTTCATCAACACGTGACAGTTTTAAATTGCTGTTTCCTCTGAGCATAGTACCTCCCATCGGTATTATAAAATCAATTAATCTTCTTTAAGATATTTATGTGTGTTCATCCAATCAGGCCTTGTGACGTCAGTTTAGCGGGTAGTTTGTTCCTCTTTGAAAGTACTTCGTGAGAATCTAAGGACCTAATTACGAGTTTGGCGATCCATGGGACTGCCAAAACCGTGGTGGCGGTCCCTGGACCACCAAATTGGTGGTCCACTCGCCGTATTATGACTATGGTGGTGGGACTGCCACAGGACCGCAGCTACCGCTTGGATCCTTGATCCCATGGTGGTGGCACAACGGTCAGAGGCCATATTATGCTGGTAGTGCAGCTGCTGCACCGCCAAGCATATTATGAGTTTCCTCACTGCCCTCCTTTTCATGGCAGTAAGCCCGCCATTACAAGGGTGACGGTGAGGAAAAGAGCCCCCTGGTGCCTCTGTTCACAGGGATGCATGCAGGTATAATGTATGCTGGGTGGGCGTTCCGATGCAAGAAAGCCACATAGAAGTGATGCAGTGAAGCCTATGAGATTGCCTCATGTGAATTTACACATTGCTGGAGTTGAGTCTGTTTACAGACAAACTCCAGCGATGTGCCATTTTTGCGCCTACAGATACGTCAGGATTACTGACGTATCTGTAAAAGCTTGTTATGGCACACCATACAGTAACTACGGTGCATCCATGGTGTAGTAAGAATCACGTTATGAAAAGTGTTGCATTGCTGTTTTCACCCAGCGATGCAACACTTTTCATAAATAAGGCCCCATCTGTATATCAACATCACCTAACATACTGTTAGACTTTGGTACTCGAGATAGCATCCTCCCAAAAAAAGAAAAGGCAATAATACCCAGGAGGAGAACCCCTGGACCTGTTTTTTTCACAACACAATTCTATTCAATGCAGATTCCCTCACCTGGCATGCCAATGACATGGAATTAAAGATCCAGGAAAACAGCTACAACAATATTATATTGGCTGTTGAAAAGTTTTAAACTGAATATTGTAACAGCTTGAAAAAATGATGAAAACTATGAATAAAAGGAAAACAGAAAATCATAATTTGAAACCTTGAAGCATTCTTCATGTACTAACACTGAACAAGGAAGAGGACGCACTCATGTATTTTAAACTAGACTTTGGTACTATGACTGCATAATGTTACTCCATTTAACTTTGCAGGGCCATATTGCTTATCAATGTAACAGTGGACAATATGGCTATCACTGAAATCGAACTCCCTGTATGTTGTTTGAAAATGACAATAAAATCTGTTAGAAAAAAAAAAAGGATGCGCAGCTAAATGACTTGTTGGTAAAAAGGTACGTGATTAGCTTTTTTCTATTCTTCGTCAGTTTCCCGTTACAGGCTTGCATATGCTTTTGGCTTGTGCTTGGTGTTATTTGCAATATTGTATTGTGCATTATTCATTGCATATTGCTAAAACGTTAAATATCTGCAGTGGTGTGCCTGGTATCTGTAACAGAGCAAAATAAATATGATTAGAACCAGGGATTCTGTGCTTTTCACATTTTGTCATTTTCAAGTAGTTTCGGGCTTTTTCTCACTATGGGGTATATTCACAAGAACGTGCGCTAAACATCGCCCAAAAAGGTTAACGCAACTTTACACATCGCAGTCTATCGCGGGAAAATAACCCCGTCTTAACGTGGAATTCACAACAGGGCGGTACCATGCGATAGTTTCCCGAAAACGCAGCCAATGTCCGCGAGACAACCACCGCGACGGCGATAAAAACACAAACCCCAATGCGAAAAAACATGCGATGGCCCAAACCGCGATGAGGAAATCAGCGATAAGCAGCGCCAGGCCTGCAATACACACACAGCAGGTGGGAAAATCACTACAAAAGTAGAAAAAACCCACAAACACAAAATAACCAACACCGAAGCACCATGGAGGCAGCCGGAGCAGGCGCAGAGGACGAGCGGAACCCCACAAGCACCCCGGACGACCAGCCTGGGACCTCCAGGACAGGGAAGGGCAAGGACAAGAAGAAGAGGAAGACGCAGTTCGGTCCGCAGGAGAATAGGATCCTGGTCACGGAGGTGATGGAACACCTTCAAGAACTGTTCGTCACCTCCAACTTGTCATTGGGCACCAAAAATGGAATATGGTGGTCCATCATGGACAAGGTGAATGCCGTCGGAGAGCACAAGAGGTCAATGGACGAGGTCAAGAGGCGATGGATTGACATCAAGCGCAAAACCAAGGAGAAACTCGCAGGCAACCAGAAGGCAGCAATGCATACTGGAGGTGGGAGTCCAGCGCCACAGCTGGAGCTGGATGACATGGAGGAGCTGGTGTCGACAGTCATCAGTGTGGAGACCGTGGCAGGAGTTGGGGGAGCGGACACTGCTCGACATGACACAACACAACAGCAACAGGGTGAGTAACCACCAGGTACTGGGGGACGGGGGAGAAGGCCACAATGGCACACATGCACAATCAAGCAGAGCACAGTGCACACCCACATTGACTCTGGATCATGGCCCTGATCTACAGACTGTCACAATGTACATTGCCATGCTGTCTGAATATGAACATGTACCATGCGGCTACATACATGTGGACACATTGTAACACAGCATCTCCCCTTCACATTGCAGAGGCACCATCAACACCTCCTGCAGAGCAGTCCCAGCCACTCTTCACTGATGACGAGGAGGACACCCCCAGCATCGACACCGAAGCCCTCCAAGACATCATTGACCTCATCCGCAACTCACCTCCAGGATCAGGGCAGCCCAGCTGCATCGAGGAGACCCCACCCACTCCACAAACCACCCAGCAGGAGGCACCCACAACCCCGGCTGTCTCCCAGGACCCCCATGAACAACACATGGCCTTCCAACGCCGTATGTTGGAGGGCCAGAGGGAGATGGCTGAGCAGGTGCGGGTGGTGTTCAACCTCATGGCTACCAAACTTGACGCCATCCATGGGTGTCTAAGTCCCATCAGGGACCACCTCCAGTCCCTAACGGACACCCACAGGCCGCTCTATGGTCTCCAACAAGCCCTGGCTGACATCGCTGGAGTCATGACTCGGAGACAAGAACACCTGTCCGCTCAGAGTGGCCCCAGCGATCTCAGCCGTGAGCTGGCACACATGCGGAGGCTCATGGAGGACATGGTGCGGATGGAGGCGGAAAGGATGGCAGCCACCGCTGCACATCAGCAAAATGTAGCTGGGATCTACCATGCCCTGCAGATCCTCATCATGGCATTGCTGCCACAAGTCGTGGCGCAGATGAATGCTGCTGCTCCTACACCATCCACATCTCCGCCCCCTGTTGTGTCAGTGCCTCACAGTGTGGCAGACATTTCCACTCCGGCACCTGATGTGTCACTGCCACACAGTGCGGCTGACAATCCACCTCCGGTCCCTAATGTGTCAGTGGCACACAGTGCTGCAGCCGGATCTGCACCACCCACAGGTGAGGCAGAGCACACATCCGAGGATGAGGACGTGGATGGGATTGAGATCAGAAGGAGGCACTAGCATTCATTTCCGCCACCTGGCCTGTTGCTGCTTGGTGCCGCACATGGCCCCATGATCTTCCACTGACCCCCGATACACTCTGCTGCACTCACCTTGGACCGCGACATGGACTGCCATATCCTGTTTGGTGACCAATGACACGGCGACCAGACTGCGGACTGTAATCTTCCTCTTCCGCTGTACTTGTCATTCCCCGATGGACTCTGGCTGGCCCTCCACGGGCCCATATTGTGAAGTGGGGTTGGCATGGCCCTGTACTGCTCCAGCTGCAAAACTCCACTGGATGTGCATTAAACATTCAGAAACGCACTTCTGTGTCATGTCTTTCATCATTCAAGTATGAATGTGTAGATGAATGTAGGGTCAGTGATTCCCCCTAACGTCAATGATGCTCATCTAGTGGGATTCCAGTCACAGTGTGCTACATTGCCGATTGCGTTCCGGGTACCGTAGACACTACAACAGGGACACACGCATTAGTCACTTCCTTGTCTGGACATGGACTGAACCACGCCCAGAGCCCCCGAGTCATTGTTGCAAGCCCTGCACTGGTCTGGCGTACGCCAGGCCAGACCACTCCGCTTACGCTCCGAGGGGGGGCCACATAGCTACATGTCACAGGTTTACACGCTAGTGGTCTGCAGGTCACTTGTCTAGTTGTCAGCATGTCACATCCACTCCCTGAGGGCAGGTTTGCACACACACCACACCCATCTGGCACAGGCGTCACAGGCCATGTGACCCCGCGAATATAAGGGGCCGACCACGTCACATTCCCCACTGTCGGAGGTGACTGCATGAACGACGTTCCACGATTCTCAATCATAAAGGGCCCATGAGTTGTTGCGCACAGGGTTAGTGGCACCCGAAGCCATGCGGCCGTCATGGGCCTACCACCACGTGGCGCTGACTGGGGTTGAACAGGGTTAGTGGCACCGAAATTGCTGAGCGGGTGTGCAGCCTGCGATGATGACGTGTGCACTGATGTGGTCTCTGCCATTGATGCCTCAGGACTCAGCATCATGTGTGGGACCTGCTGGGGTGCGGTGCGGGTCCGCATGATGTGGAGCATGCCATGGTCGCGGGACCGTGGCCTGGAGCTTGCACGGGCACGTGGTGTGCCCACTGGTGGACACACCGTTGGCGTCAGGTGAGCAGTGGGGCTTGGGTGCGCAAGGGCAGACAGCCAGCGCTGGCCGGCGGGAGGGGGTAGGGTGCGGCTGCATATGTGCGCATGGGCGGACAGGCATTGTTGCCGTGTGCAGTGAGATGGACTCTGCCATCATTGACTCTGGCCTCGATTACAGATTGCAGACCTGGTGGCTTGCAGTGTATGCCGGCACATGGTTGGAGACTCACCGGTGGCAGCAGGTGAGAAGTGGTGCCTGGGTGCGCGGGGCGGCAGTGTCCCTACCTCTCTCTCTCCCTTCCTTTCCTTCTCTCTCTCTCCCTTCCTTTCCTTCTCTCTCTCTCCCTTCCTTTCCTTCTCTCTCTCTCTCTCTCTCTCCCTCTCTTCCTTTCTCTCTCTCCTTCTCCCTCTCCCTTCCTCTCTTTCTCTCTCTCTCTCTCTCTCTCTCCCTTCCTTTCCTTCTCTCTCTTTCTCTCTCTGCCTTTCTTTCCTTCTCTCTTTCTCTGTGTCTTGCTCCTTTGATGTGCGCATGACACACGTTCTTATTTTGTGCTTTATTTTCCAGGCTGTGACATCAAGATTGTCCCGAACGGACCCGACAGGAGTCTTCCGCATTGGTGTTTTGTGTTGTATTTCAATAAAGTTTTTGGTTGTTACTTCAATGATGAGTGATTGTTTCTCATTCTTCTGACCACACAGGTGTGTTTCTTGTTGTCATTGTGCGACATCATGCGCTTTTTGTGGCTCTTGTGTCCTGCACAGTATGCGTTTGTCCGGGAGGGGTGGTCCGGGGGGGGGGCCTGGGAGTGGTGGCGGTGGATGTTGTGGCCCTCTTGGGTCTCCGAGCTGCATGATCATTGGCTCCATGGCATCTGTGGGTCTTCAGATGTGGCTCGGGGCTGGGCTCCCTTTCATACTGCAGGTAGTCGTCCTGCTTAACACCAGCAGAAGGCAGGTGTTTAAATCCCTGCTGCTACCGCGGCTTATCGCCTGTTTTTGGTTCGTATCGCAGATCTGGCAGTTCGTTGTGAAAGTGGTGTAGTGGTGTTTTCGTAAGTTTTTGCACGGGAACACCTACTCTGCATCTCATTAGGGTTAGTTGGTGGTGTCACCCGTGGATATAAATTTGCGGCAGTTATCGCGGGAATACTGGTGATGTCTGCAGTTTGCACCCGCTTGTGAATGGGGCGATAAATCTATCTCCACTTTTGATGCGCTAAAGTGGCGATAACTCGGCGATAAGTCCTTGTGAATATGCCCCTATGTCCCTTCTTTTGTTATATCAGACTTCACTTCGTTGTACACGGCTGTGTGAGCTCTGCAAGGTTATTACAAGTAAGCAAGCAGGACAGTGGTACTCTCATTTCACCCGAATACTGGTTCTCTTCTGGTCACCAGTGAGTGCTGTAGCTTAAGACATTTCTTTCCTTTTGTGCAAAATTATGTAGCACAAATCCAACCCTAAGGTATTGAAGCGCTTTACATGATCACCAGTAACACAAGGACACTTTCATTGTTCGGTAGGCATGGGTAGATTAAGTGATATGCCCAAAATCACAGGACGCTGAGTCGACGCTGAGGCTCGAACCTGGTTCCCCTGCTCTAAAGTCGACAGCTCTGGCCGTGAGGCCACACCCTCTCCTTTGCTTGACAATTGTGTGCAACACTCTCTTGTTTCTTCAGTGCACATTCGGAGTACCCAGTATCACCATTATAGAACGCAGACCCTCACTCCAATTTAATCCGCTTCCATTTAAACAGTTATGCCACCGGTTTCGTCTTTGTATAATAAAGATTTTCACCTGTAAAGATGCTAAACTTGGCATGCTCATGAAGATGGCTGTTGGGGCACTTCCATTGCACTGTGACTTTGCCTATTTCTACTAGTGTGGAATGAATTTGCCAAATTTCACCAGTGTGTAAAGGCCTGTACTGTTTCAACAATGAGCAGTGCCCGTCCGGTATAACTATTGCTCAATTGCCCACTAATTTTCACCAGTGCACAATGCCCCTCTCCGTTTCATCAGTGAATGTTGTCCACCCGCCTTAGCTATTTTAGAAAGATCTGCCAAACTTGCATGCAGTACCACTCTTTCTATGTTCATTCTGAGCTTTCATTACAAATCACTACCCACGCGCTTCAGACCTTGCCTCATCTTGGAGAAGCCATGAGGTCTGTGTTATTGATTGTGCACGTCCACCTTCACGGGTAAACACTCTCCCAGTAACCATCATGCAATGTGGACTTGGTATACATGGTGTACAGTGTCCTTGAGAGGACAGGGCAGGACGGTAGCACACCCAGCGTTTCGCGGATGACTGGATGAACGCCATCTGGGTGAGGAGTAAAACATTTGAAGACCGCTGTTACACAACTGTCTAGTCTACCTGCCAGGGTTGTACATTACTTTACCGTAATCCTGTGGGTTGCTTTTGTCTAAATGAATTTATGAATGTTGTTTAAGATTATGCATGCAAGTGCTTCAGATCGGAATAGTAAGAACAACATGTATAAATAAACATTGAGAAAGCCAATAGATCTTGCATAGGCGGAACACATTAGCTTTGCGAATGCTTGGTTTTTGTGCATGTGTGTGTGTTTTTAGGCACAGGAGGATAAGTGATTTGCCCAGAATCACAGGATGTTGAGCTGACTTCAACCTGGTTCCCCAGTTCCAAAGTCGCCAGCTCTGGTCCTTACACATCCTCTCCTAAGACTGCTGTGTTTACCATTTAAATGTTCCTGTCTAGGGACAGATGTAGATTTTTAAATATGTGATTCAACTAGACGATGTTTGGTGGCTCGAGACGCACTTTGACTCTCAAAGCCAAACAAGACCCTTGCGTCAGCTCTGGCAGGGCTCCTCAAAGAAATGTCTGGCTTGCCCACTTCCTAAATAGAACACCTTTTAATCCATTATCGCTGACTAAAATACACCCCTACCTGACTACAGAACAAGAAGGGGTTTCTTTTACTTAGTTTGATTGTGGGAAGAATGGTGTTTTGAAATGTGGTATACCCATTCCTAAATTGGCTTGACTAGGTTTGGGGGAGAATAACCGGAAATGGGGTAAGGGATGGAAAGGATATGCAGCAGGAGATGGTGTTAAAGAGGACGAATAATTCGAAAGTGAAGCATTGGGGAACACCCACGTTTTCTAGGACCCAGGGGTGGCTAGGTCACCTAGTAGTCTAGCTTGAAACTGGGAAACCTGGGAATGCTAGAACAGGACTCTGAGGGACTGTTAAGGTTGCCAGTAGACTTGGGCAAAGCAAAAAGAAAAGAGAAAAAGAAAAATGAAGATTCCCTAGAATATGAGAGAGAGGGCAGGAAGAAGAAAACAATAAGAGAGCAACACCGTGCTCATTGAAACAAATCGTTTTACATAACTGCCCCTCGCTATATTTTAGCCAGCGGTTTCAGCCTGCCATGTTGAGAGTGCTTGTCGAGCATCATGCTCAGTATAAAAGAAATGCGATTGTCACTTTCTAATGATCTTCAGACGTGCTGGTTCCCGAAGAAACACTTCTGAGCAGACTGTCTTGAAGGGATCGATTAACTGGCGGAGCTTCCATCGCTTGTCCATTGGGGACTTACATAAATCTGAACGCACAAACATGGAGATCGAATCTAATTTGACTGAAGTAGAAGGACGGGCTTTTACATAGATTGCTTGTCGCAGCAGGAAGTTACCCAGGAATATCAGAATTGGACATGGACGAGGTGGCTTGACTTGATTCCCTTGTGTAAGAGCAAGAGGTAGTCGATGCGCCCGCTTGCGAGTCCATGTCCCAGTCAGCCAGATCTGTAAATGCCTGCTGAAATAGATTAACTATGAACGTCGTGGGTCAGATCCTTCTCTGCCTTCAGGTATGCCAAAGACGCGTAAATTATGCCGCCGTTGTTAGACCTGTCAGCCCTAGGGTGGTCTTCCCCTACCTTTTTTTCCCTTTTTGCTTCCTAACTGACCGCCATTTTGGTTGGACATAGGACTCTGGGCACCTTACCGCTGCGAAACAGTGCTGAGGTGCAGCTGCTCTCTCCTAAACACAGGGTGTCATAACATGTCTGCCACAGGCCCCTGCTACTGCGGTGAGGCTGCCATCCTATCTGCGCGCTAGTAGCTGGCATGGGCTGGGACTGGATGCTACTGTAACCCTGACAGCCCCGTCCTTGTCACCATAGATAGACACCACAGAGTCCCTAGATTCTTCCAGAACCTTCCAAACCCCCAACTTGCCACCTTTTTGGAGGGTCACCTGACTAGGGGGTATAAAAGAAAAGGAGGGAACCCCATAGCTTAGTTACACTACTGGACCTGGGGACTCTCCGCTGGAGTGGAGGCTGCTGAGTTAGGGGAATTACTACACTACTGAGGCTGACTGATCCTAGGAGCTGCTGCCCCAAGTGAGCTGAGTTACCCTGCCTGCCTGCTGACCTTGCCCTGCGGGAGGGGAACCAGGGATACCACCCCCAGTGTGTCTCCACCAACCAGGCTAACTGACTGCCTGATCATGGGACTCTGAACCAACTGCATGGACTGTCCCTGCAACACTGCCCGAGGTACCTGACCTGGAGTCCGCTGCAGCGCTGTGGCTGTGTAGCGCCGTGGAGAAGAAGCGCTGTGTGCCCTGAGAATCACCGCCGCGGCCGACCCGGCATGTGCTGAGGAGCGCTATCAGGAGGAGGCGCTAGGTGCTGTGAAGTCACCGCCGTGGCCGGGCCTGCGTGTGCTGAGAAGCGCTGTCAGGAGGAAGCGCTAGGGGCCATGAAATCACCGCCGCGACCGGGCCTGCAGGGCCTGAGAAGCGCCGTGAGGAAGAAGCGCTGGGTGCCGGACACTCACCGCCACTGCCCCGGGTTCCAACTGCGTGGGGGCTGAGAGGGAAGGGAGACCCAGTGATCACCGCCGCAGGCCGGGTGCTGCAGGAGCCGAGGAACATCATCGGCGACATTCCGGAGGAGCCGTGCTGTGATTGGAGCGGCCGGGAGAGCGTCGCTCAGCAACCGGGACTCCAGGCCGCCGCGTCATCGGCGGCATTCCTGGGCGCCGCGCTCCGATTGGACCATTAACGGAGGACGACCCAGCAGCCCGGGGGCTCGCCGAGACGACATCGCGGAGAGCCCCCGGACAGCGCTAGCGGCTACTGGCACCCCCGGTCCGGCTCACCTGCTGCGGGGAGCCCCGGGGACGTAGTCGAGCTCTTCCTCCGCCCCCGGTAGCAGCCCGTGAGAAACACGGAGAGGGCTGACTGCGGAAGGAGCTGCCTGGAACTCTCCACGGAAGGGCAATGGTGAATCAAGGGGACTGAGGCTCACACCTGCCTACAGAACCCGCTGATCGGTATCAGGGCTTGCCCCAGGGGCTCCTGGGGTGAGGAGGGCCCGTGCATCGTACTGAGGGGGAGCGGCAAATAGGAGCCAGATCATAAGCCCCCCCTGCTAAAGGGCCTGTCCTGAACCCATACTACATTGGCCTGAACCCATACTACATTGGCCTGAAACTACCCTACATTGTCCTGAGACTGTACTACATTGTCCCGGAACTGTATGACATAGCTCTGTATCTGCCCTACCACGCTGTATAAGAACCGCCCCCTTGAGTTCTGTATTCTGTTCATGGTTATTGGGCCCAGTGAAAGTCCTGGGTATATGTGCGTTATATCAAGGCAGATTTCTTCTGAACTTAAGATAAAGATACCTAAAGTTTTGCATATAATGGAAGTGGTGTCTCCTTTGTGTGTGGTTTACTGTGTCAGCGTGGATGTGTGTTGCACAATTACTTTACACAGTGCCTCGTGCGTGCCTACCTACCTCGCGCCAAGCTACCTTGTCGGAATCAGTGGTCCCTACTTGGACTAGGGTGCAGACTCTGGCCAACTGGAGACCCCGGTTCTAACATTGGTGGTCAGCGGTGGGATTAGGACTTGTGCAACACCCCACAGTGGCCCAGTGCGCACCACAAACTCATGCCTGACGTAACGTAAGCTCGAAACTCTCCCGGACTGCCTGATTGCAAGTGTTTTTTTAAAGCCTGTGCCTAAGTCCCAGTGGTTTTCCCTGAAAACGTCCGAGGCCCTACCTAGCAAGATGGAATTCGAGCTGGCCAACCTGGAAGTGTACACGGTGGCGCAGCTTAAGGGGTTCTGCGAGGGGAAAGGGGTGTTCTTCAAGCAAGGCGCCAAGAGGGAGGAGCTTCAAAAAACCTTGAGAGCATGGGCATTGGCCCACCCGGAAGGGAGAGGGGACGAGGGGCAGGTAGAGCATGACGCTCCAGGAGAGCTGGACTTACTGCATATAGATTCTAGCGATAATGTATTGCCAGGAAGGCGTTCCAGGGCAGGCAGTAGTGTCTCAGTAAGGAGTTTGTCTGCAGAGGAGTTCGAGGACAGGAGGGAGGAGAGACAGCTAAAGCTAGAGCTCGCCAGGTTAGAGAAGGAGCGTGACGAGAAGAGGCTGGCTATGGAGGAAAGGAAGCTTGCCCATGAGCTCAGCCTGAAGGAACTGGAGATTAGAGCCTTACAGATGGGGACTCAGAATAATGCAAATGGTGGCAGCGTACCCACTGAGGTTCCACGGGAGTCTAGGTTTTACCTGCCTAAGGATGTTGTGGCCAGTTTTAATGTGGGGGACGACATTGACAAGTGGCTAGCTGCTTACGAGGTGTCCTTGAGAGCCCATGGGGTCCCCGAGAGTTACTGGGGGGGCAGCCTATATAGGTACATGCCTCCGGTGGGGAGGGACACACTCCTTACATTAGACAAGGTGGATCAGACCAACTATCCTGTTATGAAGGAGGTATTGGTTAAGAAGTTTGGTCTTACTCCTGAGAAGTATAGACAGAAGTTCAGAAATAGCCACAAACTCCCCACGCAGAGCTGGGTAGATTTCCTGGACTACGCTAGGAAGGCATTAGAGGGCTGGGTGCGGGGTAGTGAGGTAACTGACTATGAAGGGCTGTATAATTTGTTCTTAAGAGAGCACCTTCTCGATAAATGTTTTCCAGAGCTGCGCCAACACCTGGTTGACCGCAAGTTGACCGACCCGAGGGAGCTTGCTGAGGAGGCGGATACCTGGGTCAGTACCAGGGTGTCCAACAAGGGATCTGGGGGGGAACCCCAAAAGGGTGGACAGGGTTTCCACCAGAAGAGAGAGGGGGGAGATAAAAAAAGGAGTTCTCCAAAGGCCCCCAAAACAGACCGCAAGGGAGAGGGTTTGGATCCCAGACCCAATCTGGCTATCGGAAACCTACTTATCCTGACAGAAGTCAGCAGCCCAAAACTGTCCGGTGCTATGAGTGTGGGGAGGTTGGACACTACAAGGGGGATCCCCAGTGTCGAAAAGGACCCCAGCCCCTACGGGAGGTAAGAACCCCGGGGTGGCGAGTGTAGCGCTGGGGAGGAGCTGTCCCTAGATAAGGGGGTGAGTGGGCAGGATTGACCCTAGTATCCCTGGGAGACAGTGAGATGGTCCCACAGACCCAGGTACCCTCGAATACTGCCAAGTACAGGCAGAGGGTCCTTGTCGACGGGCGGGGGGTGGAGGCCCTGAGGGACACAGGTGCCAGCATGACGATGGTAAGGAGACAGCTGGTGTCCCCGGAGCAAGTGATTCCTGATGTATTCCACCTGGTTGTGATGGCTGACAACAGTGTGGGTCACTACCCCATGGCCCAAGTTCCCTTTGAGTGTGGAGGGGTTTCAGGCCTTCTACGAGTTGCAGTGAGCCCTGCCATGCCAATCGACTGTCTGTTAGGAAATGATCTTGAGCACACTGCCTGGAGGGAGGTAGAGCTCAAAGCCCACGCAGAGATGCTGGGATTACCAGAATGGACCTGTGCTCTTACACGATCCATGACTGCCCGGAAGGGGAGTCAACCAGGGCTGGAGCCTGAGACAATGGCCCAGCCACCTGCTAGCAAGGAAAACGCTGTGGAGAACGCACCACGTGAGATGGATGGGGCACCTGCGGTGGTCGCACCGGAGTCCACAGAGGGTGACGTTGTTCCCGTGGGGGACTTGCCAACCCCTGCAGAGTGGCAGGTGGAAGGAGGGCCTACCCGGGAGGAGTTTTGCCGGGCACAGAAGGAGTGCCCCACCCTTGAGGGCATGCGACGACAGGCCGAAGCCCAAGCAGCCAGAAATGCTTCAGGAAACTACCACATTTATTGGGAGGACGGCCTCCTTTACAGTGAGCCCAAGGCTCCGGTGCATGGGTCATCTAGGGCCTTAGTGGTCCCCCAGTGCTATCGGGCCTTTTTGCTGGAGTTAGCACATGAGATTCCCTTGGCGGGACACTTGGGCCAAGACAAAACCTTTGCTCGTCTAGTCCCACATTTCTATTGGCCCAGGATGAGGATTGCCTCTGATACTTTTTGCAGGACTTGCGTGACCTGTCAAGCTAGCGGGAAGCCCGGGACCAAATTGAAGGTCCCCCTGGAACCACTACCGGTCGTTGGTACCCCCTTTGAATGGGTGGGCATCAACATTGTTGGACCTCTGGACCCGCCGACTGCTGCTGGTCACTGGTTTATCCTGGTTCTAGTGGACCACGCCACCCGGTACCCGGAGGCTATCCCTCTGAGGACCATCACTGCACCTGCGGTGGCGCGGGCCCTGATGGTGATTTTTACCCGAGTGGGCTTCCCCAAAGTGGTGGTGTCGGACAGGGGCACCAACTTTATGTCTGCCTATATGCAGGCCATGCGGAAGGAGTGTGGGGTGACGTACAAGTTCTCCACCCCTTACCACCCCCAGACCAACGGGCTTGTTGAGAGGTTCAACAAGACCCTGAAAGCCATGATCAGGAGTCTGCCTGAGGGCCTGAGGAAGAAGTGGGATGTCCTCTTGCCCTGCCTGTTGTTTTCTTACCGAGAGGTGCCGCAGAAGTGGGTGGGCTTCAGCCCCTTCGAGCTGCTGCACGGGCACCCTGTCAGGGGACCTCTCAGCTTGGTGAAGGAGGGCTGGGAGAAGTCTCCTAGGAGGCTTCCCCAAGATGTAGTGAGCTACATGTTGGCGTTCCGCAGCCAGATGGCTGGACTGTGGAAAGGGGCGTCTGAGAACTTAGAGGCCAGCCAAGCGGTCATGAAAGAATGGTATGACCGGAATGCCCATCCTGTGGAGTTGGATACTGGACAGAAGGTGTGGGTCATGGAGCCCGGAGAGCTTAGCGCCCTCCAGGACCGATGGACTGGCCCGTATGAGATACTGGAGAAGAAGGGCCAGGCCACTTACTTGGTGGATCTTAAGACCCCACGGCAACCCCACCGAGTGTTTCATGTCAACCGCCTCAAGCCACACCAGGAAAGGTCGGAGCTTACCCTCCTGTTGGTGACCGATGGGAGCGAGGAGGAGGAGAGCGAGCCTCTTCCGGACCTTCTGGCGTCCCAAGAGAAAGACGGATCGGTGGAGGGAATGGTTCTCTCCCCGTCCTTGACCCTGGAGCAACAGAGGGAGTGCCGCCAGGTATTGGAGCAGTACTCTTCTTTGTTCTCCCTCACTTCTGGCATTACCCACCTGTGTACCCATGATGTGGACACGGGGGACAGCCCCCCTGTTAAAACCAAGTCTTACAGGCTGTCAGATAAGGTGAAGGCCAGCATCCAGAGTGAGGTCGCTAAAATGCTGGAGTTGGGGGTGATCGAACCTTCAGGTAGCCCCTGGGCTAGTCCGGTGGTGTTGGTACCCAAAGCTGCCCCACCAGGCACCACACCTGAACTTCGGTTCTGTGTGGATTACCGAGGATTAAATTCTGTGACCAAGACGGACGCTCATCCCATCCCTAGGGCAGATGAGCTAATTGATCTGCTGGGCGCTGCCCGATATTTGAGTACCTTTGACCTCACGTCTGGGTACTGGCAGATCGCCCTGATGGAAGGAGCCAGAGAGAAGTCCGCTTTTTCCACACTGGAGGGCCACTTCCAGTTTAAAGTGATGCCCTTTGGACTGAAAAACGCTCCTGCTACATTTCAGCGGCTGGTGAACCGGGTACTGTCCAGCCTAGAGGCCTTTTCAGCTGCCTACCTGGACGACATAGCCGTCTTCAGCGGCAGCTGGGAAGAACATCTGTGCCATCTTCGGGAGGTGCTGCAGGCCCTGCAGCAGGCGGGCCTGACCATCAAGGCCAGCAAATGCCAAATTGGACAAGGGTCCGTAGTATACCTCGGACACCTGGTGGGTGGGGGTAAGGTGCAACCCCTACAAGCCAAGATCGAAACCATCCTTGCCTGGGAGCCCCCCAAAACCCAGACAGAGGTCAGGGCTTTCCTGGGCCTCACTGGTTACTACCGTCGCTTTGTCAAGGGGTATGGCAGCATTGTGGCCCCCCTGACGGAGCTAACCTCCAAGAAACAACCAAAGAAAGTGATTTGGACCGAAGCTTGCCAGAAAGCTTTTGATTCCCTCAAGCAGGCTTTGTGCACTGCTCCGGTGCTCAGGGCCCTGGACTTCGCAAAAGAATTTATTGTTCAAACGGACGCCTCTGAACATGGCATTGGGGCAGTACTCTCACAACTCAATGACGAGAGCCTGGATCAGCCCGTGGCCTTCATATCCAGGAGGCTACTCCCCCGGGAACAACGGTGGAGTACGATCGAAAGAGAAGCTTTCACGGTGGTCTGGGCTCTGAAGAAGTTGAGGCCATACCTCTTTGGTTCCCACTTCCTGATTCAGACCGACCACCAGCCCCTTCGTTAGCTCATGCAAATGAGGGGCGAAAACCCTAAATTGTTGAGGTGGTCCATCTCCCACCCAACTGTGGTAGTAAGTG
Organism: Calotriton arnoldi; assembly: GCA_963921515.1. NCBI lineage: Eukaryota > Metazoa > Chordata > Amphibia > Caudata > Salamandridae > Calotriton > Calotriton arnoldi. The sequence goes on from CAWUFW010017815.1 coordinate 114,920, forward strand.
GGAGTTTGGTGCCGCCGCGGCCTTTTCCCCCTCTTCCACCTTTAGCTCCTCTGGCGCTTTTGGAACCTCTCGCCTTTGGGCCTTTCTCCCCCACTGCGGAGCGCAACCTTAGATGTGTCTGATACCAAGACGTTGTCAATCTCACCATCCTCACCAGTTGGATTTACTGACAAAGCCACGGCCGCCAACAGGGCACCACCTTGAGTATCCAAAAGAGCGTTGGCGGGATGAGTGTGCGCAGAGCCAGCAGAAAGTTCAAACTCAGGATTGCTGCTAGGCAACTTTTGACTTACCAGACCCACAGTAGTATACATTTGAGAGTGAGAGTCCACCTTGCTGGGGGTTGCGATATTTAGATTGATAGCAGTGAGCAGTAGGTGAGACTGTTCTTGAGTTGACACAGCAGATTGAGTGGCATACGATACCGAAGAACTACAGTCGCCTAGTTCTGGCTGCATTACTACTCTGCGGCTCTCTCTTTCTCCCTCTCTCCCAGCGTCCGTGAACAGTTCTTCAGTTCTACTGCAGTCAACCAAAGAGGGGCCACACCCCTGCTGTACAATTACTGTGGATCCTGTATTCGCAGTAGGAGAGGCTGGGGGCTCACCCTTATCACCCCAGCCTTCATGTATCGCATTAATCAGTGTCTCAACAATCTCAAGCCCAGGAATAGATGTTTCAGAGCCGCAGGAACGAAGCAGCCCACCAGCCCTGCCTGACCGTAGCAAGCGCAGAATTGGTCTTCCCAGCTGGGAGCGAGTGTTGATATTGACTGCTGCACCAGTATCCCAAGTTCTGCTACAAGCACCAGGACCCCCCTCTGTCAAACTGGACTTGTTGTGACTGCTTCTGCCATTTCCGCTGTTCCCACTGCTCTAGTTGTAGCTGCAAAATCACCAGCACACCCACGTCCTTTGGGAGCAGCAGTACGCTGTGGGGCCATCACACTGCCCAGTGCAAACCCAGCCGACGTTAGCCTAACACCACCAGCTTCACGTTTATAAGTATAAGCAGGTAGTAAGCATGCAAGCAGCCCAGCGTGACACCACTGAGCTGCTCTTCTCACCTGGAAACAGTTGCGAGTGGCTGCCGAGCACAGGCGCCACATCAAAGCGATTTTGTCTCTGCATGTATCTGCCTGCTGCTCCCTCTGCTGCCGCCGTGTCTGGCGGCTCCGTTTGCCGTTCCAAGTTTCACCACATCACCAGAGTGAGTTTACGATCGCCGAGCGATCTCAATGCCGAAATCGGAGTCTGCATTTCTCCGGGTGCTTCGAGGATCAAAAGCAAAGTGGCGGGGGAGAGGAGAGGCATCAGCGGGACCGCGGTGCCGGGGAAATCGGCGGCAGGCGCCCTACCAAGCAGACTCAATCCGCCATCTTCCTTTCTTCAGTCCCAGTCGCATTTTTTTCTTTTTCTCTTTTCTTTTCACTCTTCTCTTACATACTGTTGGGGGTGTGGAGGGGGGACAGTGGGCGGCGGGTTGTCGGGGGGCGTTCTCCAATGGCTGTCAATCAAAGACAGCAGGATAAGGGGATGATTCCTTTCTGTAGGCACTGTGGGGAGGGTGCAGAAAGGGTTGGGTTGAAGGTTGTCTGGTCTGACAGTGGCTTTCCATCATGCTACCTGAGGGTTGGGGTGGGAGGGGGTGAGGGCGGGAGGGGGTTAAAGAGCCAATCAATAGTTGGAAATGTATGTGCAGAATAAAAGGCGATTGAAGAGGGAGTCAGACTGGAGGTGGCTGAATACAAACTATGTAATGCCTGATCTGAAATGTATGTGTTGGAATGTTGCGGGGTTGAATCAAGCTAGGAAGCAGCGACTAATCGGAGAGGAACTCCGTGCATTTAAACCACACTTACTTGGCCTAACCGAGAGACTCATCTTGCATATAAGGACAGATCACTGCTGAGACAACTTGGGTATGACACATTAATATGTACTTCACAACTTGTTGCTATCCGTGGGGTTGCTATATTGAAGACTAGGAATTTCGCAGTTACTGTTCTACGTACATTAGCTGATACTAAGGGCAGGTGGGCAATAGCTCAGCTGTTGATAGCAGGACGTAAGGCTACGATTTGTGTAGTGTACGGTCCTAACTCAGATAGTCCCGATGTTTATGATTATTTAAGTTCTGAATTATTGGGGTGGGCCGGGGATCTGATCATTATGGGCGACTTCAATTGCGTAATGGCTAGTAAAATAGATACTACCAATAGTAAAGTACGGGCCAGAATGGTCAAGACTAGGGCAGCTTTATCGGCATTATTACACATACACCAGCTTGATGATGCCTGGAGGACACTCTTCCCAATGCTTCCAGGGTATACGTTCTATTCTCACCCGCACAAACAGTATTCCCGGATTGACATGATTTTTATCAAGAGGTCACTGTTGGAACATGCCCGCATAGAAGTATGTCCTAAAATTACATCGGACTATAACCCAATAATGCTTACGCTACAGAAACAACTTGGTGCCAGAAAGGAATCTCGGGACTTTTCCTTTCCCAGACACGTACTTAGCAATCCTGAATACATGGTTCACATCAGAGGGGTGCTGAAGGATTATTTAAACAACAATTTGGGTACCGCTAGCATTTCAATAGTCTGGGACTGCATGAAAGCTTTTATTAGGGGGGGCGACTCTTCAGTTTGCTCTTGCACAAAATAAGCGGGTGACTGCAGTGGCAGAACAGGATTGTCTTGTCTATTTAGACCTGGAACACCAACATTTAAGGGCGATTGTCGCAAGAGACCCAATGACGCAGCTATACCTTCGGCTTTTGAAAGCCCGGTCTAAAATCAATAGAGGTCTAACGGATAAAATTGCTATTAACTATCATAAGCATAAAACTTTACAGTATGAGTACGGAGAAAGGGTGCGGCGGGGCAGGTACTGGCGGTACAAATTGCAGATCAGAAGGCTGGGTCTAATATCAAATTGATTAAAGGGGATGGCGGTTCATCCTTTACCCAACCACAGGATATAGTGGAGCAGTTCAGATTATTCTATCCTAACTTATACTCTGAGTCCACACCATTTAATAAATACACTTTTCGTGCGTATCTGCTGGAGAGTCACTTGCCTCAACTCAACTCCTCTGACTCTACAGAGTTACTAAAAGATATAGAATCAGTTGAGGTCGAGGATGCTATAAAATCTCTGCCCTCTGGCAAAGCGGCTGGGGAGGATACCATCCCGCTTGAATTTTATAAGACTTTCAGGGATATACTTTTACCTGTCTTCACGGAGATGAGCATGGACTTCGTTAGTGGGGGCGATGCTCCTGCCTCATGGAGTACTACTAAAATTGTTGTATTCGCTAAGAAGGGGAAGCCAACTGACGACCGAGGTTCTTATCGTCCAGTATCTCCAATTAATTCTGACGCCAAAGTTTTTTCTAAGATTCTGGCTTCACGCCTTGCTCCTGCTATTCACAAGTTAGTCTCAGAGCAGCAGCATGGCTTTGTCCGTCGCAGAGACACGACGGCGCACATAAATACTGCTGTAGCGGCCTTCAATGTCTCTGGCAAACTTAACCAACGGATAGGGATGGTCATGCTGGACGCAGAAAAGGCGTTTGACAGAGTTGCTTGGGAAGCTCTCTGGCTGACCATGCTAACATTTGGTCTTGGCTCTCGATTTATCTCCTCCGTGCAGAAGCTTTATAAGAAGCCGGTAGCAGCAATCAAACTGAATGGAATGACATCTGCCCTCTTTACAGTGCAACGGGGGACACGGCAGGGTTGCCCACTGTCCCCCTTACTGTTTGCACTTTATATCGAGCCGTTTATAAGGCATCTGCAACAGAATGGAGGGATAACCCCAGTGTGTTTCAACGGTGTGGAACTCAAGGTCACTGCGTACGCAGACGCTATTCAATCAATCAATCAATCAATCATGTCACTTATAAAGCGCACTACATACCCGCGAGGGTCTCAAGGCGCTGGGGGAAGAGGGGGGTGGTGCTGCTACTGATCGAAGAGCCAGGTCTTGAGGAGTCTTCTGAAGGCCAGTAGGTCTTGGGTCTGTCGGAGGTTGGTGGGGAGGGTGTTCCAGGTCTTGGCGGCGAGGTGGGAGAAGGATCTGCCGCCGGCGGTCGTTTTCCGGATGCGGGGGACTGTGGCGAGGGCGAGGCTGGTCGAGCGGAGCTGGCGGGTGGGGGTGTAGAAGCTGAGTCGTCTGTTGAGGTAGGCTGGTCCGGAGTTGTGGAGTGCTTTGTGTGCGTGGGTGAGGAGCTTGAAGGTTATCCTCTTGTTGACAGGGAGCCAGTGCAGGTCTCTCAGGTGGGGTGTGATGTGGCTGCGTCGGGGGATGTCGAGGATAAGACGTGCAGAGGCGTTCTGGATGCGTTGCAGCCGTCTCAGGAGCTTAGCCGTCGTTCCTGCGTAGAGGGCGTTTCCGTAGTCCAGCCTGCTGGTGACGAGGGCCTGGGTGACTGTTTCTCTTGTTTCGGTGGGGATCCACTTGAAGATCCTGTGGAGCATTCGGAGGATGTTGAAGCAGGATGAGGAAACGGCGTTGACCTGCTTAGTCATGGAGAGGGTGGGGTCGAGGATGACCCCTAGGTTGCGTACGTGGTCGGTGGGTGGCGGGGCTGTTCCCAGTGATGTTGGCCACCAGGAGTCGTCCCAGGCTGAAGGGTTGGAACCAAGGATGAGGACCTCCGTCTTGTCCGAGTTCAGCTTCAGGCGGCTGGTCCTCATCCATTCGGCGACGGCCTTCATTCCTTCGTGGAGGTGGGCTTTGGCGGTGTGAGGGTCTTTGGTGAGGGAGAGGATCAGCTGGGTGTCGTCGGCGTAGGAGATGATGTTGAGGTTGTGCTGTCGGGCGACGTGGGCGAGGGGTGCCATGTAGATGTTGAACAGCGTTGGGCTGAGGGAGGAGCCTTGGGGTACGCCGCAGATGATCTTGGTGGCCTTGGATCGGAAGGGGCGAGGCGGACGCTTTGTGTTCTGCCGGAAAGGAAGGATGTGGTCCAGTCCAGGGCCTTCTCTTGGATCCCGGCGTCGTGAAGGCGTGTTCGTAGTGTGTGGTGGCAGACCGTGTCGAAGGCGGCTGATAGGTCCAGGAGGATGAGGGCTGCTGTTTCTCCATTGTCTAGCAGGGTCCTGATGTCATCGGTGGCGGCGATGAGGGCGGTTTCGGTGCTGTGGTTGCTGCGGAAGCCGGACTGGGAAGGGTCCAGGATGTTGTTCTCCTCAAGGTAGCGGGTCAGTTGTTTGTTGACGATTTTCTCGGTGACCTTCGCGGGGAACGGGAGCAGAGAGATGGGTCGGAAGTTCTTGAGGTCCTTGGGGTCTGCCTTGGGTTTCTTGAGTAAGGCGGCGATCTCGGCGTGCTTCCAGCTTTCCGGGAAAGTTGCTGTCTCGAAGGAGATGTTGATTATTTTCCGGAGATGGGGCGCGATGGCTGTACTGGCTTTGTTGAAGATGTGGTGAGGGCACGGGTCTAGCGGTGAACCGGAGTGGATGGTGTTCATGATCTCGCTGGTGTCCTCGTCGTTGATGTTGGTCCAGGAGAGCAGGCGGTTGGTGGTTGTGGGGGCAGTGGTCTCGGTGGTTGCCGCGGCGGTCGTGGTGTTGAAGCTGTCGTGGATGTCGGCGATTTTGCGGTGGAAGGAGGTGGCCAGTGAGTCGCACAGGTCTTGCGACGGCTGGATGTCGTTGGTGTTGGAGCTGGGGTTGGAGAGTTCCTTCACGATGTTGAAGAGCTCTTTGCTGTTGTGTGCGTTGTTGTCTAGGCGGTCTTTGAGTGAGGCCCTTTTGGCGGATCTGATGAGGTGATGGTGATTGCGGGTGGCGCTCTTGTGGGCGGCGTAGCTGTCCGCTGTCCGTTCGTGGAGCCAGATCTTCTCCAGTTTTCGGCATGTTCGTTTGGAGGCCTGGAGGTCTTCGGTGAACCAGGTGGCTTTCTTGCTGGTGTGGCTGTTGGGCGGACTCTTGAGCGGGGCGAGGGTGTTGGCGCAGTCGTCGATCCACTGTCTGAGGTTGCGGGCGGCGGTGTCGGGCTAAAGAATGATGATGGATTAAACCCAGATCAGTTGACTGGGGGTGAGTGTATGATTGGCTCAAACGTTCCGTCCATCATCCCCTTTTGTATCGCTTTGGTCGCCCTAAGTTGGCGGGGGTATGCCCAGACGTGGGTCCCTTGCTCACTTTGCCACTGGATTCAGGCAAGCCTGGCTGATGACGGCTGAAATGCCAGAAACCGGTCCTAGGATGCTTGTTTCCGGTCCAGGGAAGACATGGCTTGGCAGTTCGGGCTGGACTGTTCCCATGAGGCACAGGGTCAGACTGATTTGCATATGGCCATGTCTGAACTGGGGTGGTGGAGTGAGCTAAAGAATGATGATGGATTAAACCCAGATCAGTTGACTGGGGGTGAGTGTTTGATTGGCTCAAACGTTCCGTCCATCATCCCCTTTTGTATCGCTGGGGTCGGAGGGTTCGGCGGGTGGGCTCAGGGCGAGGGTTGTGGTTAGCTGGTCTTCCGTGACTCTGCTCCAGCAGCGGCGAGGAATTTGTTCGGTGCGGTGGTGCGTGGTGGGCTTCCTGTAGGTGAAGTGGATGCAGTGGTGGTCAGTCCAGTGGGGTTCGGAGGTGTGGTTGAAGGAGACATGTGGGCTTGCGGAAAAGATGGAGTCTAGCGTGTGGCCGGCGGCGTGGGTGGGTGTAGTCACGAGCTGTCTGAGTCCGAGGGTGGCAAGGTTGTCGATCAGGGTGGTGGAGTTTGTGTCCTTGTTGTTCTCGAGGTGGAAGTTCAGGTCCCCGAGGAGGATGTAGTCCATGGAGGCGATGGCGTGTGTGCTGACGAAGTCAGCGATGGAATCGCTGAACTGTGGTCGGGGTCCGAGGGGTCTGTAGATGAGGGTTCCTCTGAGGGTGGTGTTGGGATCGGTGTGGATCTGGAAGTGCATGTGTTCGGCGGTGCTGAGGGTGTCGTCGGTGTTGGTTGAGACTCTGAGGGTGTTCCTTGTGACGATGGCGATGCCTCCTCCGACTCCGTTGGTGCGGTCCCTGCGGGTGATCTTGTATCCGTCCGGGATGGCAATGGCGATGTCGGGGGCTGAAGCGGGATTCAGCCAGGTCTCCGTCAGGAATGCGACGTCTGGGGAGGTTGAGTCGAGAAGGTCCCAGAGTTCGATGGCGTGTTTGCGGGCGGAGCGGGTGTTGAGGAGGATGCATCTGAGGTAGTTGGGTTCTTTCCTGGGCGGTGGTTTGGCGGGGCGGGTGCTGGCGAAGCTGCAGTTCCGGCAGGTGAAGGGCCCTTGGGTGCGCTTCGGGGTGGCCTGGTAGCAGGCGTGATCTTTTCCGGGGTTGAGTGCGTGGAGGGTGCTGGCGTCGTATCGGCATCTGTTGATGTGGCGGGCGCGGGGGATGCCCGGACCAGGGGGTCTGGCGCTGGGCGTGGCCACGGCACGGACGGGCGCATTCGGGCTTGCATTAGGCGCGCCCTCGGCGCGCCAGCAGCGCGGCCGCGCAGCGGCCGCCATAAATGGGGAGGAGCAGGGAATGGGGCAGCAAATGGGCAGTGAGGGGGCGGGGCCGCAGGGGCGCAGCGGCGGGAAACAGGCACAGAAAGGAAAAAACGATCACAATCAGGGGAAGCAAGGGGGCACAGAAAGGAAAAAACGATCACAATCAGGGGCAGCAAGGGGGCACAGAAAGGAAAAACGATCACAATCAGGGGCAGCAAGGGGGCACAGAAAGGAAAAAACGATCACAATCAGGGGCAGCAAGGGGGCACAGAAAGGAAAAAACGATCACAATCAGGGGCAGCAAGGGGGCACAGAAAGGAAAATACGATCACAATCAGGGGCAGCAAGGGGGCACAGAAAGGAAAAAACGATCACAATCAGGGGCAGCAAGGGGGCACAGAAAGGAAAAAACGATCACAATCAGGTGCAGCAAGGGGGCACAGAAAGGAAAAAACGAGCACAATCAGGTGCAGCAAGGGGGCACAGAAAGGAAAAAACGAGCACAATCAGGGGCAGCAAGGGGGCACAGAAAGGAAAAAACGAGCACAATCAGGGGCAGCAAGGGGGCACAGAAAGGAAAAAAACGATCACAATCAGGGGCAGCAAGGGGGCACAGAAAGGAAAAACGATCACAATCAGGGGCAGCAAGGGGGCACAGAAAGGAAAAAACGATCACAATCAGGGGCAGCAAGGGGGCACAGAAAGGAAAAAAACGAGCACAATCAGGGGCAGCAGCAGGGCACACAGACGGAGCTGTGTGGTGGGGGAGCGACCTACCAGTCAAGGTCAGGGGTCGCTATTGCAGTCTTCTCTGCCAACCCTGGAGAAGCTATAGTCAATATTACGAGAGAGGCTGAGCTAGTTGGTTCCTTCTCCGGCTGTAAGTTGAACTTAGCCAAGACTCAGACGATTGTAAATTTTCAATCTGACAACTTGCCTCTCACACTAGGGGTTACACAAACAGCTACCTATCTTGGTGTATGTCTTTGCAGTCAGGTCAACGACATTGTGTCTTTAAACTATGAACCGCTACTCAAAACAGTCTCGTCTAAACTGCATAGCTGGCATCGGCTTCCTCTCAGCATCTATGGGAGGTGCAATATAATTAGAATGAATGTCCTGCCTAAATTTTTATATTTATACCATTCAATACCTCTGCGGGTCCCTAGGTCTTTTTTTAAGCGTGTAGACAGTGCTATAGGTAGCTTTATTTGGGGTTATAGACGCACCAGGAGAGCTCTTCGGCTTATGAAACTACCTTATACGCAAGGGGGGTTTAAGCTCCCAGACTTCAAGCTTTACAACTGGGCCGCTTGTCTTGGCCGAATCCGTGGCTTGCTTTGTGGATCGGATGTCAGTCCGGCTTTGCTGCCCTATCAGTTAGCTTGCGGTTCGTCAGCTGGGTTCATGTTATACAAGACCTCTGATCCTAATTACTTCAAGCGTGTTAAGTTTAAGGTAGTTAGAGATATGACCATGGAGTGGCAGGACATCTGTAAACAATACGCCATACCCAGGCTTCATTATTACACGTTGCTATGGGGCAACCCTGTGCTGCCCAATATATTTCAAGATACTATTGGAAAAAGCTGGCAATATAACAGCATTAATCAGATCGGACAATTATATGATGAACGTGGGTTTCGATCTTTCGTCTCATTAAAAGCCGAGTTTGGGTTATTACAGAATACTTTTTTCAAGTATTTACAAATCAGGGACTTTTTTGTAAGAGGCCAAAAGTTATTAGTCATGCCAAATCCGTCGGAAATATTGACGAGAATATATACGAGTTCCGGCCGAGGCACAATTGGCACTGCTTACCAGAAATTTCTTGCTGTAGCTAATGATGATAGCATACAGATAGCTACCAAACTAAGTCGGACTCTTAGGGTTGATATAACGGCTGAGGAAATACAGGAGTCAATGGATGTACTGGACAGGGTCATAACTTTTGTTAATTTGAAATTACAACAACATCGAACAATCATATATGCTGTATTATACACCGGCGATCATTGCTAAGTGGGCTGCATCCTGACCCTCTATCAAGTCATTCTGTCCAAAATGCCAACTCTTTGCTGCACACCTAAGGCACATGTTTATTGACTGCTTGGGGCTTCAAAGGTTTTGGAGTGAGGTCTCTAATATTCTTATTTCACTTCTCGACCAAAACTTTCAGCCTACTGAGGAGGAAATATTCTTGGGGATCAAATGTGATGATGCAAGGTATGTGAGTCTGTTAGCTACTATCATTATAGTATGTGCCCGATTATGTATAGCTAGAGTCTGGATAAACAATATCGGTCCAAATGGTAGCAAAGTTTGGGTTCTGCTGAGGCAGGTATACGAGATGGAATTAGCTTTGGCTAAGGCCAGAGGGCCTCGTTCCTGGCTTAAATTTAACAGGATTTGGGCTAGCCTCCAATGGGATTAATGACGCACTGTCACTTTATACATGCTTTTTTTCACATTTCAACTCCTAAATATCTCTTCTATAAAATAGAGAATTGTTGTTGTTGTTTTTTCTTGTACTTTAGTATTTGATCTCTGCTTCGATATCTGGTGTACTTCTATTTCTCCAGCCATGTCAGAGGCATCCAAGGATTGATATTATGTGAAGCTAACATTTCCAATGTCAAGGTTCAATTCAAGTACAATCTGTCTTACTTATTTCTTTTTCTTCATCTTTTTTTTTGCTGATTGTACTGTACTGTGTTATATTTATGGCTCAATAAAACTTAAAAAAAGAAAAAAAGACTTGGGCGTAGCTAAATTAATGAGATTTGGGAAGGAGGGCTCAGTCAGTCTAAATATTTCTAACAAACAATTTGCTGTATCTTACTAAAATAGAGGGTGTTAGAATTGCTAGTAAAAGGTAAAATGCCATTCCGAGAAGCAATAGTTATTTTTGGAAGCATAAATATATAGAACAATACATCTCAACATAAGTAAGTGCAGAACACAGTGAAAGAAATGTATGTGTGTGCATTTGTGTTTGCGTGTGCTATCAAAGGAAGAAGTGTAATGTGGCACACGTGTCAATTGCCTAGGGAACTAAAAGCTCTAGTGCAGACCCTGACTGGGTACAGGATCCGACTTCATGGACAGTGCGGTCATTAATAGATGCTTTCATGCTCTGCTTAAGACTTCAACTGCTACTAGCCCAATGTCCTGCAAGGTTAGATGCCTGCCTGTCAACCGTCTGAGTGGTACAATGAGCCTGTTAATTATGAGGGCTGTGAAAGTATGCAAAAAACAAACCTCAGTAATCCAAATGGACAAAGTTTTTCAATGCAAACTTTTACTTGACAAATGCTGATATGGAATGATAATAAAGGTTAACACTAAGCTTTCCTATATCTTTGAATTCAGGGAATGATATTATTGAATGGCTGATCCAGAAGCTGTCCATCTCCGAAGAAGGTAAGACCAGTATTTTACGTTTTATTAAACACTTCATCATCAACTTGTGTTTGCCCTTTCAGACATGTTTACCATAAAAGACCAACATTAACGCACCTTGTTGGACTTGGCCCTCTCTGCAGAGTCACTCCCAAACTTTTTGTTTCACCACTCCTGTTTTTAGAATTCCTTTTTGTTGGCATTAAGACCCTGTGTTTTTACAGCTGCTAACCAGTTCCAAAATACTTGTGCGCTCTCCCTAAAACATGACAAAACGGTCCTACACCTGATTGACACATTTAGTTTACTTATATCTCCCTAATATATAGTACTACATGTACCCAGGGCCTGTACATTAAATGCTACTAGTAGGTCTGCAGCACTCTTTGTGCCACCCACCATAGTAGCACTTTAAAACCTTTCTCTGGTCTGACATTGCAGCCTGCAGTGCAGTTTTAAACTGCCATTTCAACCTGGCAAAATAAATCTTTTTCCAGGCCTTAAACTTTTTTTTAACCCTTTCGCTGCTGCGCCTAATCCCCCCTGTGCTAAACCTTTTTTTTGGGATTTTTGGGGTAGTTTGCACTTAGGTCCCTGTAACTTTTTGTCCACATAAGGTATCTACGCCAAATTTTCGCCCTTTTCTTCCAACATCATGGGAGCTTTAAAGGTACCAGGGTTTGTGGATTCCCCTAGAGAGGACCCAGAAATTAGCAAAAATACAGCTAATTTATTTTTTTTAAATGGGGAAAAAGTGCTGCAGAAGAAAGCGTCTGGTTTCTCCCCTGCAAATGGTATCAACAAAGGGTGCTGAAATCATCATCTTCCCAGCTTTCAGGGACAAGCAGACTTTTGTAAGAAAACCAACATTTTTACACAGTTTTGGCATTTTACTGGGACATAGCATTTTTGCTACTTTTTGTGCTTTCAACCTCCTTCCAGTTAGTGGTAGAAATGGGTGTGAAAGCAATAATGGATCCCGGAAAGCTATACATTTATGAAACGTAGGCAAAATTCTAAATTCAGCAAGGGGTCATTTGTGTAGATCCTTCAAGGTTTTTTTATAGAAACTAACAGGTGAAAATAAGAAAAATTGAAAATGAGTTGAAAAAAACAGCCATTTGTGCCAACGTTTTTACCTGTAACTTCTTCTAAGTATGACAAATGTTTGAAAGCAATATATCGTTAGATCCGCTGAACCCTTCTGGATGTGGGGATATATAGGACTTATAGGTTCACTAAGGACTCAAGGAACCCAGAGCCAATAACTGAGCAGCGTCTTGCAGTGGTTTTTCATTGTGTACCGGGTATATAGCAATTAATTTGGTAAAATATCAAGAGTGAAAAATAGGTATCAAAGACACCTATGTATTTCCGAAATAGGAACAAAATATAGAGTTTATAAACAGTAGCTATTTGCACATCTCTGAAATTGTGGTTACCCATACTAGCCTGTGAATTGTAGGACATTTTTCAAAGTGACTTCTTTTTTACACATTGTCTTACATTAGGAAGGCAGAAATGCATAGAAAGTCAGTAGGTAAAAACAGTTTCTCTACAATTCTGAGTTCCCCTAAGTCTCCCGATAAAAATGGGCCCTCACTTGTGTGGGTAGGCCTAGTGCCTGTGACAGGAAATGTCCCAAAACGCACCGTAGACGCACACACCACATTTTTACTGTGAAAAGTGACCCTTTTTTTTACAAAGTGCCTAGCTGTGGATTTTGAACCCTAGCTCTGCCGGCACCTAGGGAAACCTAGCAAACCTATACATTTTTTAAAACAAGACACCCTGAGGAATCCAGGAAGGAGTGACTTGTGTGGCTCTCACCAGGTTCTGTTACCCAGAATCCCTTGCAAACCTCAAACTTTGTAAAAAAAAAACAAATTTTCCTCACATTTCTGTGATGGAAAGTTCTGGAATCTGCGTGGGTCCACAAAATTCCACCCACCCCGCGTTCTACAGTCTTCCAATAAAAATGGTACCTCACTTGTGTGGGTAGGCCTAGTGCCCGCGACAGGAAACGGCCCAAAATCCAACATGGACACACCACATTTTTACAGTGAAAACTGACACTTTTATTGTAAAGTGCCTAGCTGTAGATTGTGAACCCCCGCTCTGCCGGCACCTAGGGAAACCTAGCAAAGCTATACATTTTTGAAAACTAGACACCCAGGGGAATCCAGGAGGGGGTGACTTGTGTGACGTTCACCAGGTTCTGTTACCCAGAATCCCCTGCAAACCTGAAAACTTTGTAAAACAGAAAACACATTTTGCTTGCATTTCTGTGATGGAAAGTTCTGGAATCCTCGTGGATCCACAAAATTCCACCCACCCCACATTCCCCAAAGTCTTCTGATAAAAATGATACCTCACTCGCGTGGGTGGGCCAAGTACCCCCGACAGGCAAGGGCCCAAAACATATTGACGAGACATCAAAATTTTCTATCACAAAACAACCTGGTTTTGCAAGGGGGGCCACCTGGGTTTTTGGCCCCGGGCTCGGGGGCCATCTTGGAAAACTACCAAACCCTCACATTACTGAAACCTAGACACCCTGGGGAGTCCAGTGAGGTATGGCTTACGTGGACCCCCCCAAACGTTTTCCTACCCAGAGTCCCCCGCAAACCATACATTTAGCTGAAAAAATAAAAAAATTCTCACATTTCTGTGTGGGAAAGTTGTGGGATCACCAGGATGACACAAATTTCGTACCACCCAGCGTTCCCCCCTGGTCTCCCAATAAAAATGGTACTTCACTCGCGTGGGTGCCCCAAGTACCCGCGACAGGCAAGGGCCCAAAACGTATTGAGGATACATCAAAATTACCTATCACAAAACAACCTGGTTTTGCAAGGGGGGGGGTCACCTGGGTTTCTGGCCCCGGGCTCGGCGGCCAATTAGAGCACTCGCTCTCACAGGACTCACAGTAGTCTTAGGCTCCCGCGAGAGCATGAAGGCTCATGGCAAAAACGGGCCTCTCAACCAATCAGAGGGCTCCATTTTTTTTATCTGTGCTCTCGCTGAGCTCTCACAGATGCAACTGTCCAGATATATAATCATTTTTGACCTTAAGATGTAGCTTCCTGCCGAATTTGGTGTAATTCTATTCAGCAGATTTTGCTGTAGCCTTGTTGTTGCAGGGATTCTGCGCAAACACAGAACTATGCATGGGATTATGGGACCTTAGTATATAGGAACTGAGTTATCCTACCACCTTAGTACCCATGAGCCCTGGACCGACTAGCTATAGTGTCTCACATGCCCTTCTACTCACTCACAGAGGAACAAGTGATTAGACACCCCAGAACACAACACTCCTGACTCTCTCGGGAATCATGGTTGCAAGACACGCCCTTTCGCTCACACTCTTGTCCTAGTCCACAATAAGATCTGACAGAGAAACAAACACGTTTAAAATATTTATTTTAACCAATGTGCTCTAGTATACAGTATAGGTGCCACAATAGGCAGAAAAATGCATAACACAAATACGGTCAGCATTGCAAGTAGTCCATAAATCATAAAAGGAGCTGTCATAGTGATAGACAGCGTAGCCTAACCTCCCTCCTCTTGTATAGAAGCAGGATGATTATATATGAGAAGATCTCTGGGCGTTATCTGCAGGCCCGTACCTCAGTCTATAGATGGTAGATCTACATCATAGGTACTGTCTGTGACGTCATGCCTGGTTCCCCGTGGAATCTTGTTGTAAGTTCTTATTGTAGAATCTCTAAGCTTAGAGGTTCTTTACTGGTCAGTTATGTTTGAGCTGTTGATGGCTGAGGTGAATAAACCGGACCTGCTTTCAAGAGACTGCGTGGTTTCATCTTATTCATGTTAAAGATACCACATTAATTTGGCGACGAGTGACGGATGTGGTACTCACCTCAACATCCAGCGAAGCTTGTCTTCTTTTTCTGTTTTAAACGGATCCATTTCCAAAGAAAAAGTCTCCTCCAGCGGCAGTTTGTATGCTGAAGAGAAGGTAAAGGAATACTTCTCCTGCGGCAGTTTGCGGTGTGCTCGGAGCATCGTTCATGGTGAGGTGAGGAGATTTGAGGGAGGAGTTGGTGGTGAAACGCATCTGCATTTCAGCGTATTGTTAGGAAAGTGACTTTGCGAGGTGTTGGAACGCACTTGCGTTCCAGCTGAAGAAGCGTTGCCTGTGCTTCAACGTGCGTCTCACGCAAGGAAAAAAAAAGGGAGACCATTTTGTTGGTGGAACGCATCAAGAGTTACGTGTGTCGGCACGCATAGCGGACATTTTAGAGGCTTGGGAGAAGCGTCAACACGCACGGAGGACATTTTATATTGTCTGTCTGTGTTCATCGCTTCTTTTCAGTTGAAAAGATCAACGCGGTGAAGTAATCTTGGTAATAGGTAACTGATTCGTCTCGCGTGTCTACAATTTAGAGAAAATTTCAGCTTTACGAAGGTTGGGAACATTTTATTTTATACGTATTGAGAAGGTTTCAGCTTTACGAAAGTTGATTATAGCTGAGACAAATCATTTGCTGAGACTGATTCGTGTGCATCAGTTGTGTGGACACCATCTGCTACGTTTCACAGTAGTAAGTCGTTACGCTACTGTTTAAAAGAAGGAGCACGAAGGAGGAGTTTACAAGCACAGAATTTGTGACTTATCAAAAAAACAAAAGATGAAAAATCAGGCTGAGATGCATTTATTTAGTTAATATTCATTGGCATTGTTGCTTAGCAGTGCTGTATATCTCTTTCTCGGGTGTTTCAAGTTTAATTTGTGTAACAGTTTTGGGTATTTTCGTTTAATTTTATTCTTGTTTATTCAACATGCAGAATGTGACTCAACCACCTTTCTTTTTAACAAGTCCAGGTGAACCCACAGTAAAGTGGCAAAAGTGGAAAAAGATTTTTAATAACTATGCACGTGTTTGTGGGACCAACTTAAGTGCGGAGAGAAAGCATTCCTTATTGTTGCATTGTTTAGGGGGAGAAGGTCAGGAAGTTCTTGAGCACTTGCCGGAGCTCAGTGCTGCTGACCAAAGAGCTTTAAATGAGTATGAAATGTGCATATTACAGTTGGATCGACATTATCTGCCTCATTTGAGTACAATAATGGAGAGGTATCATTTTGGCCTACGGGAGCAGAAGAAAGATGAATCTATTGAAGAATTTGTCACAGCCTTAAGGAAACTTGCTTCCTCATGTAAATTTGGTGGTGCTATTGAAGAAAGGATAAGGGATCAATTTGTTTTAAAATGTGCTCATGATAAAATAAGAGAGGAATTATGGTTGAAGGATGAGCCTCCCTTGTATGAGGTTTTATCCATTGCAAAACGTGTGGAGCATATGATGAAATGTGTGGAAGAATTGAGTACTGTAAAAAACAAACCTATTACTGAGGGTCATAGTAATGTGGAGGAGGTGGTTTGTCTTGTTAAAAACAAGACAACTGTTGACAGTGATAAAGAGAAATATTCACGTCCCTATGAGAATGTCTCTTCGTGGGACAACAGCTCCACCTGTTTCAGATGTGGGAGAATAGGTCATATAGCTAATGCTTCATTTTGCCCTGCTCTTCATTTCAATTGCAGCACATGTGGTAGCAAAGGACACTTTGCAAAATGTAGCAAAAACAAAGTGAAAAGGAGGGAACAACCTCAGATAAAAGATCAGCCACAAGTAAAGGAAATAATTTATCAGGTGGGTGAGCAGGAAGTAAAACATCCTTCTCTCATGGTCACTATTGATGGGGTTGAGCTTGAGTTGAAATTTGATTCTTGCTCACATCTCACTATGATCAGTAAAGATATCTATGAACGGCATTTTAAAGATAGTGTTTCTCTCTTAAGAAGTGATGTTTCACCTGTTGGTTATGGAGGTGTACCCATAAGAATGTTTGGTTATTTTGAAGCTTGCATTGAACTGAGTGGACGTATGATTGCTGGCAAAATTTATGTGGCAAAGCAAGGAGATGCACTACTTGGATGGCCTCATCAACGTTTGCTTGGGGTTCTTTTAAATCCTAATTCTGTACCTCAAGTACAGGTTCAAGTTGTTGATGACTCTGTTTCTGCCATAGCTGAAAGGTTTGCTGATGTTTTTAGTAATGAACTGGGTTGTTTGAAAGGGTACAAACATCATATTATATTAAGAGTAGGCGCTGTTCCGGTTGTTGCAAAGGTTAGGAGAGTTCCTTTGAATGAACAAGCAGGGGTACAGAAAGAGATTGAACGCTTGATTGACTTGGGAGTTATTGAATCTGTTGAAGCGACTGAGTGGTTGGCTCCCATAGTCGTTGCCAAGAAGGCCAGTGGTGAGTTACGCCTCTGCATTGACTTACGTTCGCTTAATAAAGAGGTAGTTGTGGACAGGTTTCCCCTGCCCAATATTGATGAGATGATCTGCACTTTGGCTGGTGCCAAATACTTCACCACGCTGGATCTTGCCTCCGCCTACCATCAGGTGGAATTGGATGAATCTTCGCAGAATCTGACAGCCTTTGTGACGCCAATGGGCACTTTTAAATTTTGGAGGATGCCATTTGGGCTTGTCTCTGCGGCGTCTGTTTTTCAACGGATAATGTCCAATGTTCTGAAGGGTGTGTCAGGGGTGAAGTGCTATCAAGATGATTTGTTGATTTATGGTAGCACAAAGGGGGAACATTTTTTGAGAGTTTGCGCTGTTCTGGAACGTCTTAGGAAGTCTGGGTTGACTCTTAAGAAGGAAAAATGCAGGTTTGCTGTGGAGGAGGTGAATTACTTAGGTCATTGTATCACAGGACATGGTGTTTTTCCCAAAAAGGTTTTAGTGGAATCCATTGTTAAGATCTGTGTACCTTCCAACAAAGAAGAGTTGCTCTCTTTTCTTGGAATGGTGGAATTTTATAGTAAGTTCATTCCGGGGTATGCTGATAAGACTAGGTGTCTTAGGAAACTTACGGGAAAAAGTGTAGTTTTTGACTGGAGTGATGAGTGTGCTAAGGAATTTGTCTCCATTAAAGCTGAATTAATGAAAGCTCCATCTTTGCAAGCATTTGTGCCAGGTGAAGAAACTCTTATTTTGACGGATGCCAGTGCAAAGGGATTAGGAGCTGTGTTACTTCAAAAAAA
Source organism: Calotriton arnoldi (assembly GCA_963921515.1). Taxonomy (NCBI): domain Eukaryota; kingdom Metazoa; phylum Chordata; class Amphibia; order Caudata; family Salamandridae; genus Calotriton; species Calotriton arnoldi. The sequence goes on from CAWUFW010017815.1 coordinate 132,901, forward strand.
TCATGGAGTAGAACGTTTTGATTGCTTGTGCGTCTAGGTGTCTGAGGGGTTCTGAGCTTAACTACTCTGTAATCGAGAAGGAGGCTTTGGCTATCTTTTGGGCATTGAGGAAATTCAGAAACTTGGTTTGGGGTACTAAAGTGAAGGTTCTGTCAGATCACAAGCCTCTTAAGGAGGTTTTTGGAAAAAAGGGTCTAGACTCTATCTCCTCTCGGATCAAAAAATGGATTATTTCTCTTAATGAGTTTGATTTTGATGTAGATTATATACCAGGTGTTATTAACAAGTCAGCTGATTGTTTATCTCGATTAGGTGATGTTGATGAGGTGGATTCAGATGGCATGAATCTTGTGGATGATATAGTTAATGTTTGTGAAGTCACATTGGGCGCTGTGGAGGAGTCAGAGTGGAAAACAGAAATTGGAAAAGATCAAGAAATCATGAAAGTTATGGATTTGCTTAGGTTGGGAAAGAACAAGCATCTTGAGAAGCCTTGGTCTTTAGTGTGTGAAGAATTGTCAGTTATGGATGGCATCCTTGTCAGGGGTACTAAACTTGTTCCACCTTTGGGTGTGCGGGAGAAATTGCTTAGTCATGCTCACTCCGGGCATCTTGGAATTCTCAAGACTAAAGAGTATTTGAGAATGCAATTTTGGTGGTCAGGAATGGACAAGGAGATTGAAAGGATGGTTCGTGATTGTATGGAATGTTGTTGTAGCGATAAGATACTCAAAACTAAACAGATGCCCATGGTTTGTAGAAAATTACCTGATTACCCTTGGGATGAGGTAGCCATCGATATTGTTGGACCCTTACATGGTGTATCCGACACTCCTTACTTAATTGTACTGCTGGATTTGTTTTCCAGATGGATTGAAGTGAGTTCAGTCAGGGATATCTCTTCAGCTAGTGTCAAGAAGTTTCTGGAAGAAGTTTTCAAGAGAGAGAGTTTCCCTAATTGTATTCTCTCTGATAATGGTCCACAGTTTTGTTCCTCTGAATTCCAGTCTTTCTTGAAAGAGTGTGGCATAAAACACTAGCGCAGTTCTGTGTATCACCCAGAAACCAATGGGGCCATAGAAAGAGTTAACAAAACTCTTAAGGAGAGTATACAGTTAGCCAGAGTGAATAATTTAAACTGGAAAGTTGTTCTGCAAGATAGGATCACAGCTTATCGTATGTCTCCCCACATGACCACAGGAAGATCGCCATTTGAGTTGTTCAAGGGAAGAGCTTCAAATTCTAAGCTCTGTCCAGGGTGGATGAGTGTTGACAAAGGCTTCAAAGACAATCATTTGGGAGATTGGAGATGTAGGGAGTATAATAAGCAATTGTCAAGAAAAAGGTACTTTGATGAGAAAAAATGTGTTCAGAATAATGATTTGAGTGTTGGGGACCAAGTTAAGATTAGGGCGCCTGTTGGTTGTCAACCCTGGTCTAAGTTTACCAAAGTGAAAAGAGTTGTTAAGATTTTCAAAAATGCAGTTAAAACTGATGATGGAAGAATTTGGAATAAAAGTCGTGTAGTGTTTGTTAATTCCAAATTTAATTCTGTCGATACTAACTTCAGTTCCTCTTCTTCTGATGCTGATTCTTCTTCTTTTGTTAGGTTGGGTTCATTACCTGCTACTGACAAGAGAAGGAGTCAGAGGGTGCACAGAGTTCCATTGCATATGAAAGACTATGTTACTTGAGTTTCATTTCCTACATCTTCATTTTTTTTCATATGCCACTTTTTTTTTCTTCTTCTTTTTGTTTTTATTGTAAAGAGAGAAGATGTGTGACGTCATGCCTGGTTCCCCGTGGAATCTTGTTGTAAGTTCTTATTGTAGAATCTCTAAGCTTAGAGGTTCTTTACTGGTCAGTTATGTTTGAGCTGTTGATGGCTGAGGTGAATAAACCGGACCTGCTTTCAAGAGACTGCGTGGTTTCATCTTATTCATGTTAAAGATACCACACTGTCATGCTCTTCTCCCTGGAAAAGGTCCCTCTCCAAGTGCCCGCTACCTATCCGTGTATTTCAATAAGACCAAAGTACGTATTCCCAAACAACAGATGCATCTGTATGTTTTGTCTATGTGCTAGGGCCTGAACAGAACAGAATAACAAGGGGCATTGTTGTTCGACCTTGTTCACAATGTTCAGACTAAATCCCAGGAACCTGCAAAGCGTGAAAACAGTGGTAGGTTCTCATGTGAAAATATCAAAAGAGGCATTTGCAAAAAAAATTGTTTAGTAACGTGCGCAAAGCAGCAGACAGTCTGCAGCGTGCTAATGCTAACTTAGCGAAGACGACAAATGTCACCATGTGACACCCTCCTCTTGGTCAGGACGTTAGCCCTGGACTAATACAGAAGTCAGAGGTAAGCAGAGCCAAAGCGTCTGAGTAAAAGGTCAACTAGCAACTCAAGTCCAAAGCAAAACCTCGGTGGACTGAGAAATGGACAAGAACATTTTTGGGGGGACGTAATAAGATATTCTATCACAGCGTATCTTCCAGGCCAAAAACTTTGCGGGACAAGTGGAATGCCATAAGCTCCAATAAGGCGTCAGAACCTTCCAGAGTAAAAAGCAATGCCATCCAATTGAGCAAATCAAATGAGCAGACATGGTCCTCATATCCAGAGGCAGGCAGGAGCATTCCAGGGCAACCTGTGTTGACTTCGATGAAACTTAGATCCAAGAGGCGCTGTGCACGGGCACTGGGACTCGCTTCGGCTGCCGGCCCCAGTGAAGGATTGTACACAAGCCGCTTACCCACAGAACAGTCCTGGCTATGAGACATCAATGGACCCATCCACAGTTCATAATCCAGGGCAGCGTGTGACGTAGTGGACAGGAAGACATCCAGACCCCATTGAAAAGGGCACCAGGTGCAGTAGAACACAGGTTGCACACAGGTAAAGTAGGCATAACGGGATGTCAGCCAATAGTCGATATCAAGAGCTTCCAATGGCATCCGATCACGGTACAGCTGCAGCTGTGCCTGCCTTGGCAGCACCACAGATCGAGCAGCCATTGCGGAACAGCAATAGAAGTACAAGAATGACACAAACCAGGAGGAGCAGCAGTGGAAACCCTCCGAATACGCTGGAAAGAATAGAATGAATAAAAACAGGAATTACTCCAAAAATAGTCTGAAACAATGTTACAAGGCCGGATCCCACAACTTTAAAAAAGTGGGCTATGCCTGCCGTATCAGACACAAAGTGTAGGGGGAGATTTGTAAACACAATGTATAGTAATGACTGATAATAGTAATGACTGAATTTCACTTGATGTTCTTGCCACCTACAATTCGAAGGTCTCACTAGCTGACGTGAGAGCCACTTCTTTTTGAAACAATAGCGAGTCTGCTTAGCTTATTGAAATCTGTTTTCAAAGTCGGAATGGAAGGCCACAGCGAATTATCTACACTCCTGTGTGGGGGGGGGGGCAGGCAGGACATTGCTGCAACAAGTAACACGTTGTGAAACTGTTACTATGTATTGGATGCCGGCCCATAAACTGCAGCAGTTCTGATTCTTGAGAATGAGATAACTGCCATTAGAAAGCAACGTGAGAGTTGGAATAATATCAGGAACCGGGGTTCCTTTTAATAAACAAGACAAATTAGGGGCTGAAACGTTGCAGGCACCATGCAGTTTTTCTTCACCGACCAGGATGCTAAGCGAGCTTTAAGCCAATGGCAACTGACGGCAGCCACTAAAATGACTTAGTAGCTTAGGCCAACAGGGGCCCACGTTCTGAAGTTTATTTATACATTATTTTTTTTTGCTATATAGCCATGGTTTTTCTTCTCTCTCTCTTTTTGCATTTCGGGCATGGCTGGACACGTGGACACTCTGGGTGCACTGCCTCCTGATAGCTGTCATTTCATCGGCAGCTTATAAGGGGGATGATTCCTTCTTCGCGATACTGGTTGGGGGAGGGTGGGGAGGGCAGGGTAAGGGGGAGTTGGGGAGGTGTTGCAGATGAAAATGTCAATAGGGGCACACATAAGTGGGTAGACATGGTGGCTGGGTGATGCATTAGAGAATACAGGAGTATAAATAAGTCTGTTAGGCACTTTAGTAAAGATGGCTTGAGGAGGGATTACGGGCAGGCCCTTAAAGTATATGGCAACGGCATAAGGCATCAATCCCTATGAGACTAATTAGATGTATGACCTGGAATGTATCAGGCCTAAATAATGGAGGTAAGCGCCAATTAGTGCGGGAGGAATTGAAATTGTACAGACCTCACATTGTTCTCCTTACAGAGACACGTCTGGCCTATAAAGACTGAGGGCTTCTTAAATATCTTGGGTATCAAACAATTGTATGTACATCCCAGAGTGCCTCTATAAGGGGAACAGCTATATTTGTGAATAAGACATTTGATGATAGAATTCTTAAGGTCTCGGTGGATCAGCACGGAAGATGGGCTTTGGCGCAGCTTGAGATAAACGGCACAAAGTATGTATTCTGTTCAATATATGTTCCTAACGTGGAGACCCCACTGTTTTTGACTTTATAAATCTAGAGTTATTAGACTGGCATGGGGAGTGCCTAATCATGGGGGACTTTCACTGCGTGGTGAATTATGCTGTCGATTCTACAAGCCGAGGAGCTATCTCTAGAATGGGAAAGGTGAGCACTTCAATCCTCGAAATAGGGTGGCTGCATTGTCTAAGTGATGCATGGCGGGCACTTTCCCTGGCATCTCCAGGTTACACATACTAATCTGATCCACATAAACAATATTCCAGAATTGATATGGCCTGTGTTTTTGACAATATACTGTTATCCGTCGATATGGAAGTATGCCCTAGGGTTACTTTTGACCATAATCCCATCTTACTGTTTTTCCATCTTAAGGCCGATTCTAATGTGGCTCGATCTTTCTAATTTCCACGCTACTTACTCACAGACAATGAATATTTAGCTCTTATTCATAAAAACCTAGTAGATTTTTTCAAAGACAACGTGGGGACGGCTTTCCCTTGCATAGTGTGGGACGCGATGAATGCGTTCATAAGGGGGGTTACCCAGCAGTATATCTGGCAGCAAAATAAAAATCTGGAAGCTGCTCTCCAAACACTTTCAACTATTGAACTTCTCCATGCAGATGCAATCTGGCGAGGTGCTCGAGATCAGGATCAGCTTTGCACCTCATTAATAGATGAACGGCTGTCCCTGAGCAGGACGCTAAGGGAGAAAACCGATGTGAGCTATAATAAGCATCGGTCCCTACAATATGAATATGGTGATCGAAATGGGAGGGTGCTTTCCCATCAGCTAGCAGATAACAGAGCTAAAACCCAGATAAAGGTCATTAAAGGGGAGACGGCACATCGTACACACATCCACAAGCTATAGTTGAGCTATTCTCTAACTTTTATCAAAAGCTTTACACACAAACATTACTATTAGATGAGGAAGGACTTCAGAATTATCTCAAGAGGAGCAATCTGCCACTCTTGAGCGAAGAAGATGTGGTCTCACTTGAGCAAGAAATTGCGCATGATGAAATTGCTGAAGCACTGTCTAGGTTACCTTCTGGCAAGGCGGCCAGGGAGGACTCAATACTAGCTGAGTTCTATAAAACCTTTAAGAGCATTATAGTTCCACCACTGGGAGAGGTCATACAATATATAGGGGCTAATAGGCTGGCTCCTGTAATATGACAAATATATATATATTTTTTAAAGAACGATAAACCACCTGAGGAGTGCAGCTCTTACCGGCCGCTATCCCTTATAAACTCAGATGCTAAGATTTTTGCTAAAATCTTGGCCACTCGTTTGGCTCCCATGATGCCAGGATTAGTATCCAGCCAGCAACATGGCTTAATTCAGGGTAGGGATACCACGGCTCACATCAATACTGCAGTGGGAGCCTTTGATCTAGCTGGGAAATCAGCCGTGCGTATGGGCATGGTCTTGCAAGATGCCGAAAAGGCATTTGACCGTGTGGTTTGGGGCTACCTGTGGGCAACACTTTCATCATTCGGCTTGAGGGGGAGATATAGTAAATGGATACAAGCTCTGTATAGTAAACCTCAGGCCAAACTGTACTATGCTAGCCTACAATTGTCTCCTTTTCCAATACACTGCGGCACCAGACAGGGATGTCCCCTTTCCCTATTGTTATTTGCACTATACATCTTGCCCTTTATCCGGGCACTGCATACTAACACTCAGATATTACCACTGATTTCAGGATTGAGCCAGCTGAAAGTCACCGCCTACGCTGATGAAATAGCCATTTTTACTACTGACCCAGCATCTGCAATTGACTTCATTGAATCAAAAGCAAAAGAATTTGACCTTTTTTCTGGTTATAGGTTAAACGTTAAAAAGACATAAGTGCTCCTTAAATTCCAGCCTGATACACTTGTACCGGGTGTTTGCCCGACAGCCATTTACCTGGGGGTGCGTATCTCATCACAGATTGAATGCATACTTGCATTAAATTATGATCATTTGCTGGAATCTATAACTAAACAACTGAGAAGCTGGCATAAGTTACCAATTGGCATCATGGGGAGGTGTAACATCATAAAAATGAAGGTACTCCCAAAATATTAGTACTTATTTCGCGCTGTCCCCCTACGGGTTCCGAACTCTTTCTTTAGGAAATTAGAAGGGGTGATTAGTTTTATCTGGGGGTCTAAAAAAAGCACAACGTGCAATAGACCTTATGAAAGTCCTGTATGTTCAAGGCTAGTTAGATCTTCCGGAATTTAAAATGTATTGCTGGGCAGCGTTCGTTGGCCGATTCCGCAGTCTCTTAGATCCCAAAACCAAGACTTTTGCCATCGCCTGGTTTTGGTGTCTGATAGCCGAATGTTTCTATATAGAATTAGTGACCCTAATTGCTTTAAACGAGTCTGCCTTAAGACCAGACCCTATGCTCCCAGAGGTATTTCAGGAACCTACTGGCAGACGGTGGGCAGGCATGGGAATAATCGTCTGGGGCACTTATATGACCACAACGGCTTCCACTCATTCGAAAGCTTGCAATTATCATTTGATCTCCCACACCAGATGTTCTTTAAATACCTTCAGATTAGGGATTGTTTCCTGAGAAACCAAGCATTAAAAGCAGTTCAGAGCTCTGAGATATGGGAATGTTTGCACTGGGGCAATCGGAAATCTCCAATTAGTACTATGTATCAATGCTTGTGCCAGTTCAGGCAGAACAGCTGTGAAAAGCTGGCAGCAAGATTGAGCAAGACTTTGGGGACAAATGTTACTTCTACAGTAATTAACCGGGCATTAGGAACTTTAGACAGATCCATACATTCTGTTAGTTTAAAATTGCAACAGTTCCGCACAATTTGTATTTTATACTACACCTCAGAGAGGATTGCTAGCTGGGCCAAAAAAGAGGGAAGTCAAGGTGGTGACCGGAACAAATGCCCAAAATGCGGATTGAACCCTGCAAACATAGTGCATATGTTTGCTACTTACCCTGAGTTAAGGATGTTTTGGTAGCAGACTAGCCACATTCTGAAGTTACGCCTGGGGATTGATTATTCTCCAACAGTGAATGAAATTATGCTGGGCTATAAAGAGGATAGTCATGGTCTGAGATCTCTGATCTCAATCACTCTGGTGGCTGCTCGACTCGCCATAGCTAGGACTTGGATCGCTCCAAAACCCCCCTGTGCAGCTGAATGGTGGGCAATAGTGAGGGAAACTTACGAAATGGAGAAGGCCTTAGCTAAGGCAAGAGGAATTTGCTCCCTGAAGAAATTTGATTCCACATGGGGTGGAATATCAGATACATAAGTGTATCAGGCCAGTTTGGGGGATTGAACAAATCAGGGACTCGAGATTACGTGGGTTGGGAAGTTAGATGGTATCGGTATTATTATTATATTATTCTTAATTTATGTGCTGTATATGTATTACTACTGTGCTTTGTTATGCCACATGACATACAAAAGTTTAATTGTTGCTCCTTTTTTGACAATAAAAAAATATATTTAAAAACAAAAAAAAAAAGATAAAGTGTCGGGTGCATCGCTCCATCAATATAGTTGATCCAGCGCGATATTAGCAAACAGCATTCATACACTAGATACTCACTTGGGCCCATACATTCATACTACGCTAATACTTACGCTGGGTTTTATCAGTTGTTACTCTTTATCAAAATCCCTGCTACCAATTACCTTCCAAATGAAGAGTAATGACTTACCAATGAATCCTTTGCTATTTGGGAAATTTAAAATGAGTGACATTCATTATAGTACATAATCCTGAAATAACCACTGAGTCAGGAAGTTTTAAAATGTTTATCTAAAGATTTTAGCTGAGTAAATTACATAACCACATGGTACTTAATCACATATCATAGGTGAAGCATAGAATAATAATTATTGATTAATGACGGTCCCTCAGAAAGGAGAAGATAGAGACAGCAGCGCAACTAAAGGTTGCATTTATATTTACCTAAGTGCGAGAACCAAACCCCTTGGCCAAGGAGTTGGAAAGAATAGGACCCAGGAAGGATGAAGAGCAAAGACCTCCTCCAGGTTCAGGACAGGACCGGTGACCTCTCTACAACGACGCCTGCGTCGTTCCCCTCTCTGATACTCGGCTTCTCCTCGATTCTCCCGTGCCTTCCTTCTAATGGACTCCGCCGCCCCCTCCTCAGGACCTCTCTGGACAGGGATTCAGTCTGCAATCAATCAGCTTGACGGTCTGGAGCTCTTCTTGTCAGCATGCACGCCTGATCTTCTGTGTACGTCTGCTCCGTTGCAGCATCTCCTTCTTTGTCAGCGTCTAGTCTCCTCTAGTCTCTCAGCATCTCCTTCTCTGTCAGCGTCTAGTCTCCTCTAGTCTAAATTTTAGCTAATTCTATTTCTATTATACCCTTCTACGCCCATGTACCTCCCCTTAATGTTGCTAAAATATGGGACCACTACTTCTGATTGGACAGGGACAGGGGGTGGATTCTCACACCATATGATTTTAGTTCATTTTCTGTAGGCCATTGTCTTTAAACTACGGCCCATCCAATTTTATACATTTGCTTTATTTCCCATCCGTCTCACGACAAATGTTATATATTCTTCATATACAAAGTTTCAATTTTCAACAGGAAAGGCAAGAGCACAGCAGCTTCGGCCATCAGGTCATGGCCTTGGATGACGTCCAGGTTGACTTCATTTTTATTCTTTGGCAGCCACACATTACACATGCGCAGAATCATTGTCTCTCGAGTTTCAGATCACCAACCCCAGGCCCAAGTTTACGAACTAATAGAAGTCAAAGAAGAAAATATTAAAATCACAAAATAATATGTTTCACTGTATACCCACTCTTTCTACTCTATCCCCATTTACTTATAAATCTATCCCGCATTAGTAGCGTTAAGAAAATGACAAATTAATAATAACACAAGAGCAAGCTGAAGCATGTGAAAACATCAAGCAGCCATTTTAAGCACACTGCGCAGAAGCAGAAATTTCCCACCAAGCAAAGAAAGACGTCACACCATGTGACATGGATGAGACATGCGCAGTAAGGTTCCCGCGCTTTAGCGGCCATTTTAGATTTCGGACAAGCGTTACTTGTTAGTCAGAACACATAGGCAAGCTTCCTTGCTATTCGTGTAGTGTATGCAAAGTTAGTATACACAATACATAAATAATAAATTAATACTGTGAGGAGATTGCATTCGAGCAAGTCTCATTTGTGAGTCCTTGCTCCATCAATCCCCTCTCTGATGGCGTTTAAGAGCCATCAAAATACTACCCTCAATCAGATGCCAACTTCTAGCAAATAGTTTCATTCTCATTTTTACATTTTCTATTTTTAACATCCCCTTTCAATTTCTTGTATAATTCGCTTCTCAAATCTTCAAGTTCAATTTCGTCAACCTTTCTCTTCTTTCCTCTTCCTGTCACAGTATATGTTCCATTCTTTCTACAACATTTGCACCATATTATCATCGTCAGTACTATTATTGCTAACCCTGCTAGGGGTACTAATATTTGACCTATAAGTCCTTTTCCTATATTAGAAAACCAGGTACCAATTGACGCAATACTACTTGTCAATCTTTCCCATACACTATCAACTTCCAGTGGTTTAAGTTCCTTCTCAAGTTTAGTTATATTCTGTATATACGTTCCAATTTCTGCACTTTTATCAGGAATGTAAGTGCAACAATGTTTCGTCTTCAATAATTTACAGACTCCGCCCTCTTTTGCCAATATAATATCAAGAGCAAGTCGATTTTGCATAACCATAGATCGCAACCATCTCCGCATTAATCATTAGAAATCCTCCAGCAGTATCTGTTGATAAACGATCAACCACTGTAGACAATTTACATATCTTCCTTGAGTTCAGAATTATTCCCACTGAAGGTATCGATGCACCAAATATATCGCCTACAATTTCAGAAAAAAAACTAGCTCTTTTACTACGTGTTAATTCGCCATTGTTTTCATTGCTCCCAGTGTTTCTTTTTACGTGGTATATTTTTGGAAATACTATTCCAAAAGAACAACTTCCATACCACCGTGCAGGAAGCCCAAAGTATGCCTTATTCCCACATACATAATAGATTCCAGGAAAAAGTGAATCTGTTCCTCCTTTAATTCCCCAACCTCCAAGAATTAAGAAATTGTGTTCACATTCACTGGTACCGATGAAAACATTGTTATAATCAGTTTTTAATCTATGTAGACAAATTTTCCCCGTTTTTACAACATCCAGAGCCATAGCAGCTTGAGCCTTGCCAGGTGTGTAACTCCCTTCTTTCTCAGCCCAAGGTGGCAAATGAGCCTTATGCTCAGAAGCTTTCTTTTGAAAATCTTGTCTTCTATCTTCTACTAAATTCAAAAATATCTTTTCTTCTTCGTGTAAAGAACATGTTAGATTGTGTCTATGTGCATGTGTTATGTCTATTGATTTCATTGTTAAGAAAAATTCTCCCATAAACTGTGCGTCTTGACTACTAAGCACTGGGTTCATACTCCTTCGAATCGGAACCTCAGAAAATATCACATCTATGTTTGAATAATAATATTGAAGTCTCCCTGTTCTATAAAATAAACTAGACAATACACTACATGATATGCCATATGTCAATGGTAAGTGATGATATGTTAATCCTTCTGCTACTGATTCGGGTAACTTCATACAGACATAGCAATTACTAACTTCCATGGTATCTACATACTGGAATAATAACTTTGTGAAAACATTTAAACTAGTGTCGTTATCAGTTATTTCATGAAGAAATTCTGGTTCATTTTCTGCCATTAGTTCTACTCTATTTCCCTTCATGTGTGCTGTCTTTCCTTTAGTTTCGTTATTAATCTTTTTATCCATTATCATAAGGTAAGGGACTGCTACGATCAGAACTAACCAAACTATAAGCACCATTACTAGACTACATATGCATATTGCACAGCATCTTCTACAACATCTCTGTTTTGGTCTCCCAGCAACTCTATCATCAGGCATTTCGACAAGGAAGATTGCTCTTCTTATCTATTTTTCGTTTTTCTTTATATGACTCTTTTTCGTAGTCAAGGTGGTCTTGTTTCTTTCTCGTACGTCAGTTCTGCACTCGTTCCTTCGTCACCACTTTCACGTGACTCTGAGCTCTCGTAATCTTCAAGAATAATGTAAGTCCAATCAGGACCCTTGAATTTGTTATTCACAAGTTTCAGTCTCTTGCTTCTTCTTTTCTTAGTTCTGTTTTCTTGTTCGGTTTGACTTGTTACTTCATTTACTTGATCTGGATCTTCACTTCTGGTTGTTATGTGGTATTTTACTCTTTTAATGACACTAGGCCAATGATCACCTTTTCTTGTTTTCTTTGTTTGCACTGTTTCTTTATTTTTGTCTTCAGCAATCTCTTTATTTTCACTGTCTGACACTTTTTCGTTTTCTGTAATTACTGTTTTTCTTTCTTGCTCTTTTTCAGGTCTGATTTGTTTTTCTTCAGCAGCTCCACTATGAGTTTCCAATAATTGACCTTGTGCTTGATTTATTTCTTCATGTTCATTTTTCTCGAGATCTTTTTCTTCTGTGTACTTTTCTGGATCTAACTGGTTCTGATCAGGGCTTACTGCACTTTGTACTTCTGCAGCCTGACTGGATTCTTCTAAACCTGTCTGTTCCTGCTCAAAACTTGTTGGTTCTTCGTTATTTTGAGCCCAGTTTGCTTTCCCTATCTGGTCCTGCTTAGGTTCTTTTATTGTATGTTCTTCTTTTCCCTGAGCTGCTTCTTCTTCACCTATCTGATCTTCTTCAATTTCTTCCAATTTTGCTTGACTTCTTGTTCTGTAGTAAACTTCAGGAATTTCTACCACCGGTATCCAGACCTGACTTGTGCTCGGTTGTTCTTCTGCAGCTTCTCTGGAATCTCGAGCCTGAGATTCTTCAGCTGGGCAACCTTCAGCTTCCTCAGTGATTGATGCTGACTGAGGATTTTCTTCTTCAGGGTCTGGTACTCTTTTGGTGTGGCTTACATGAATCCAATTAGGAAATCCTGCACACTTCACTGCTGTATTAGTAGTCAGTATGACTTAACAAGGTTTTCCCCATCTGGGTGATAGACACGTCTCTCTGGTGTGATTCTTCACTACCACCCAGTCACCAGGATTCAGATCATGTTCTTGTTCAGGCTGCCTCGAAACTGCGTCTTCTCTGACCTGATGAGAGACAGAACGCACTAGGTCAGCCAATCCTTTGCAATAATCCAGTACCATATCATCAGATATATTCAGCAGTTTGTTTATGGGAACATGTGCTTGTCTCATTGCTCTTCCCATCATTATCTCGTGTGGGCTCAATCCTGTATTTCTATCAGGAATGCTTCTTAGTCCCATTAAGACAAGTGGCAATGCATCTGGCCACTCCAATGATGTTGATGCACACATTTTTCCCAGTCTTGATTTTATAGTGCCATTCAATTGTTCAACCACTCCAGAAGCCTCTGGACGATATGCACAGTGCAATTTTTGTTCGATTTGGAATGCTCCGCAAATTATTTGAATCACTTCACTGTTAAAATGTTTTCCTCTATCTGATTCCAAAGTTACTGGGAAACCAAACCTAGGAATGAGTTCTCGTAGTAACAGCTTTGCGACTGTAATGCTGTCACTCCTCCTGGTAGGGTAAGCCTCCACCCACTTTGAAAACAGACATACTATGACTAGTACATATTTCAACCCTCTGCATGGTGGTAACTGTATAAAGTCGAACTGTAGTCTTATAAATGGACCTTCTGCCTTTCCAATCTTCCCAAACCCGATTATTGTCTTTCTTCCTGGATTATGCATCTGGCAAGTCAAACATCTTTGGCAAAGGCTCTCTGCTACAGCCCTGAACTTGGGATTGTACCAGTTCTGTCTGAAAAGCCTAATCATTGCATCTCTCCCTATGTGTGTGTCTCCATGATACATCCTGGCCATTTGAGAGAGCAGACAGTCAGGCATGACTGGTCTGCCATCAGCACAAATCCACACTTCATCATCTCCCCTTTGGGAACAACCCACTTTGACCCATGTTTTCTTCTCACTTTCCTCAGCACCATCTTGCAATCTTCGAACCTCATTCCATGTTTCAGGTGGCATATACAGCATAAGTTGGCAGCTGATTCCCATTCTTTCCACCCTTTTATTGACTGACAATCTATTTCTGGCACAATGTTGAGCCACAAGATCTGCATATCTGTTGCCGACTACCACCCAGTCATCTCCTGACTGGTGTGCGGCACATTTCACCACAGCCAATTCTTTTGGTGATTGTATTGCTTCCAGCAATTCCCTTACAAATTGTCCATTTTTAATGGGGGATCCTGAAGAAGTCATGAAATCCCTCTGCATCCATAGTTGGCCAAAATCATGCACAACCCCGTAACCATATTGGCTATCTGTAAATATAGTTACTGTTTGATTCCTCCCAATTTTGCAAGCTTTTATCAAAGCAATTAATTCAGCTACTTGCGCAGATTTTACTCCTGGTAAATAGGATGCTTCAACTATTCCAGTTAATTCACACACCGCATAGGCTGCAGTTAGTTTACCGTCTTCATGCCTCTGACATGAACCATCAACAAACAGCTCCCTATCTGGCTTTCTAAGGGGCTGTTCTTCAATGTCCGGACGTGGTTTCGTGCATAATTCTGTGACTTGTAAACAATCATGTTCTTCTTCTACGTCATTTTTAATTTCCTCATGATATGGGTCTGGTAGTAAGGTTGCGGGATTTACTATTGTACACCTCACTATGTTCACATTTTCAGCACCCATTATTATTCTCTCATATTTAGTCAGCCGACTAGGAGTAAGATGCTGAGTTCGTGTTCTTGTCAACAGAATTACAACTGCATGTGGAACAAACACCTTTACTGGGTGTCCCATCACAATTGACTCACTTTGTTCAATACTTAAACAGGTAGCCGCTACTGCTTTTAAGCAGCCTGGCAACGCAGCTGCCACTGGGTCCAATGTAGCAGAAAAATATGCTATAGGACGTCTGTCTAGACCATGTCTTTGTGTTAAGACTGAAAGTGCACAATTTTCTCTCTCATGACAGAACAATGCGAAGCTTCTTTTATAGTCGGGCATGCCTAGGGCTGGTGCTGAGCACAAAGCATTTCTCAATTTTACAAAAGCTCCTACACTCTCATCATCCCAATCAACTGGGTCCTTTGCTTTCTTTCTTGTCATTTGAATTAGGGGCTTTGCTAACAAGGAAAATCCTAGTATCCATTGTCGACAGTAACCTACTATTCCTAAGAACATTCTCACTTCTCTTTGGGTTACAGGCATTTGCATTTTCTTAATCAATTGTACTCTTTCCGAGGTTATTCTTCTTTTTCCCCTCTCAATTTGGTGTCCCAGATATTTAACAGCTGTTGTACAGAACTGCAATTTTTCTGGTGAGACTTTATGCCCTTCTTCAGCCAAATGATTCAATAGTGCGATGGAATCAACAACACAGTCCTCTCTGGTGTTCTATGCCACCAGTAAGTCGTTGATATATTGCACTAGGACTGAGCTTCCTGGCATCACTAGTTTCTCAAGGCACTTTTTCAATAACTGATTGAAAATTAGAAGGACTTTCCGTGTACCCCTGAGGAACACGATTCCATACATAGACTTTGTTCTCAAATTTAAATGAAAAAAGATATTGGCTGTCTGGGTGCAATGGTATTGAAAAGAACGCTTGGCATAAATCAATCACTGTGAACCATCCTGCACTCCAAGGAATCTGGTATAGAATTACTGCAGGATTGGGTACTATAGGACAACAAGGTTCCACAATCTTATTTATTTTCCGCAGGTCCTGAACAATCCTATATTTTCCGCTAGGTTTCTTTAGACCCATTATTGGTGAATTACATGGGCTACTCATCGCTTCTCTTAGTATGTTTTGTTCTACCATTCGATTTATTTCTTCAATGACTCCTGTCTTTACTTCTGCACTCATTTTGTACTGTCTGGTATTTGGGTAAATCGCACCTTCTTTTACAGTAATTTTAACTGGGTCTATTTTGGCCATAAGTCTTACTTCCTTTCCTGTGAAATCCCATACTGTGGGGTTTACTGTAGTTTTTAATTCTTCTGGCAACTCATCTTTGGTTATCAATGAAAACATCTCATCTACTTCTGTACCTTGTTTTGCAATCATAAACTTATATACATGATCTTCATCTGGGGTCTGAACTGCCACACCATCCGGTTTGCAGAAAATTGTACAGTTCATTTTGCACAACAAATCACGACCTAATAAATTTACTGGACTAGAATCACATACTACAAATTGATGCATTTCTCTGAAATTTCCAATTTTAACTTCCATTGGTTCGGTAAGAGGTGTTCTAATCTTTCTATTAGCTACTCCCACTACTTGGATAGCTTCTCCAGAGAGAGGAAGGTCTGGAATGTCTGCTGTTCTCACAGTAGACCGGGTAGCACCAGTGTCCAAAAGAAAAGTAATATCATTACCTTTCACATTCCCTTCAACATATGGACCTGACTGATCTACCGATAAGGATGCGCCAAGTACGCACTCCTTCTCCCCCTCTCCTAGGCACCGTCATGAACTGTATTGACAGAAATCGTCCTGTAAAAGAAACTGTGATGTTACATAATCATTCTTACCACTTCCTCCTTGATATCCGACGTCTGTACCATGGTTTGCTCTGCTTACATTACCCTGAATAGGTGCAGGTGGCAACTGACTCTGAGGATTTACACCCTGCTGTGAGTCATTCTGCGTCTGTGGATTTAAATTTTGATTTGGGCCATTATTATTCCGAATCCTTTTACATTCATCCTTCCATTGCCCCAATTTTCCGCATCCATGACAAGGAAATTTCTTTTTAGCTTCTTCTCTGCTCATTCGTCCTCTCACTTTTCCACCATTCCCAGTATCGCCATTCGTTTCAGAATCCTTTCCTTGATTTTCACTCGGATTATCCAAATTAATCCCCTGTTTCTCAGCCATTTTCACCTGTGCCCACATCACTTTTTCCTGCAATTTCTTATGTCTATCCTCAATATCGTCTCCACAATACTTTGCATATTTCAAAATCTCGTCGATAGGTTTCCCCTGCCAACACAACATGTGCTGCTTAATCATCTGACAAATTTCTGGCTTCAGACCATAAACAAATCGATACACAAACTGACTCATGTTCTTGTCTCCAATGTCTTCAAATCCACTATACTGCTTAAATACCTGCAATAAACGCTCATAATAGGCGTGTACCGATTCACTAGCTTCTTGGGTTGTTCGATCTATTTTCACCCAATCTGTTTCTTTCGGTGGTATTTTGCCATTCAGGTAAGTTATCACCTGCTGATACTTTTTCATTACATCATTTGACGGGGCACCTGTTTTCGGATCTCTAGGATATTCGTCACTTGGCCAATCAACTGTAATTTTACAATCTGTCCACAAATCGGCAGGTACCACTATGTCAAACAACCCATCTAAATCTTTCAACAATACCTTTGATACCTTCACAAACCTTTCAACCTGTTTGTACCATTCAATTGGTTTTTCTCTCAATTTTGGAAAATCGTTCGTAAATGACAAAATATCCTGTCTACTCCATGGGACATGTACATAGCCCCCTCCGGGAACTTCTCGCATCGGGTACATTTGATCTGTCTTCCCTGTTTCTTTCATCACATATTCAGAGGCTGTTCTACTGGATCGTGCCTCTTCCTTTTTCTTTGCCCATCGAATTCTCCATTTATCTAAGTCTCCCCATTTCTGTAAGACTATCATTAATTCTTTTACTTGTAATTTTCTTCCAGAGGCATTCATATTTTCTAAATCTTTGTCTGAGAAATCTGCTCTATATGGTTTCTGCACCACCTTTGATCTCCCTATTTCAATTCCCATCTGCAGAGCCAAATCTGATAATTTTTCATGAAATATTTTTACATTTCTGGTGATACTTCTGCATACGAACAATAATTCTTCTTCATTGTAAGCATTTAGGCGATCTAGCCCTACATTTCCTGCTATTATTTCTTCTAATTCGACTTTTAATTTATAAATATCCAAAAATTTTGGAGGTGTACACTGCTGTTCTGATCCTTGTGCCCACCTTTCTAAGTCTTCTGGACTAACTACAGTGACACTTTTTGCTCTTGATGAAGTTATCAAGTTTATCTCTTTCGAGCACCCAGGTGTAGTTCTTCTGGGAGTACTATTGACAGAATCTTGAATTGGTAAATCCATTAATGATATAGTAGATTCACAATCACTAAAATGATCCTCAACCATTACTGTTGCTTCAGGTTTAGGAATATTCACAGGAGTAGGCATAACTAACGGTGGAGGACAATTTCCCTGACCACTATATAATTGAACTACTGGACCAATTGTTACAGGTATGGTCAAAGAATCAGGATGTACCTTTATCTGTGTTATCTTCTGTATTAATTCTGCTCTGGTTTTCTCTAGGGCTTCTTTTTCTTTATCATGAAGTATCCTACTGGGGGTGAAATCATGCACTACCTGTGGTACTAATGGAGTTTTCAACAGTGGGGCACTTGGGGTGCATCCACTTGTCCCTTCCTGATATGGTGGGGGTTTCTTAATATTTCTTCTATAAATTCATCTTCCGAATCTCCATTTCTCATTAAATGTTTTGTCTTTTCTGTGCATTTCTTCCCTAACAGTTCTTCTTCCGTAAATATTGGATATAATCCTTCTGTAAGCATTGCCCTTCTCCATTGTTTCATCTGACCGTCCCTAGACTCATGTTGGTATCTGGGGAAAAATCCTTGATAACCCCTATTACTCCTGGATCGGTCACGCTCAAATGCCTCGGTTTCCCATTCCTCTAAGGCTTCGTATTGAGTTAATCTAGGTCTGGGTTCTAGGTCATTCATTCTCAATCTCAAATTTTGAAGAATTCTTCCATTGAAGGTACCATTCTCGGGAAATGCTAATATTCCATAATTTTTGGTATATTCTATCCAATTCTCTATCCATACACAAGTATGATAACCTCTCTCCATCATCATGAATGAAGCGGGCGTTTTAGCTGGTGGAATGATAATTCCTTCCCTAGTTTTAATTGGTTTATCCTTTTTAAAATAGTTCTTAATCTTTTGCAGAAAGGACATTTTTCTCTTCTCTCCATACATTCTATCTAACCTTCGGTGTATAAAATTATATTCTGCAAAACCTAGGAATCGCCTATCCGGACGAGTTCCTGTTAAAGTTGGATCGCGTTTTAACATGCAATCTCTATCCACTAAGATTTTAGCTTCTAGAATATCAACCAATCAAGTGTCGGCTTTCTTTTATTTCTGAACCAATCCTAACGCGGCCTTTTGGTGACGTTAGTCTGTCAACCCCTCCTTTACAATCTGCTCTTCTCTGTCCCTTGCTGTTTCAACCAATCCCAGCGCGGCACCTGTGACGTCACTAGTGCTCCTGACTACTGACCCCTCCTTTACAAGGGTCTTTCCACACCCGCTGTATCAACCAATCCCAGCGCGGCGTTTTCTGACGTCAGCTCCCTCTCCGGTAGCTGACCCTCCCTTTACAAAATCTTACGCAAACTTATTTTCTCTATAAATCTTAATTAAATTTCAGTAACAACATAAAACATTCGCTATCGTGCCAGTTTCTCTAAATTAGAAAAGATAGTTTTCTCTCACACTTAGTAAAACCTTTCCGTTTACTAAACATACACTACGAGTAAAAAACCCTTCCGTTTACTCTTCACACAAGCTCCAGAAGTACCTGTTACTTCTTCAATGTTACCCTTTCTAGGTGATGTAACATCAAAAAAAAATTCACCAGCGTACTCTTTTGCTATTACTCACACGCATAGATTCCCTAACCAGTACTGAAAGTCCTGCTTAACTTTTCAGTACTATTTCTGCCTGACAGATAACCTCACTGCAGTATGGCTTCCACTTACCAACCGCTATTCAATTTTCCCCGGGGATTCTAGACAACATAAAACAAACTTTGAATACACGGATGTTAGTTCATAAAAATAAAATTCTCATTACCCAATTAACAAAGAGTAACCATCCTCTGATTACCAGAAAACTGATCCAGCGCGATATTAGCAAACAGCATTCATACACTAGATACTCACTTGGGCCCATACATTCATACTACGCTAATACTTACGCTGGGTTTTATCAGTTGTTACTCTTTATCAAAATCCCTGCTACCAATTACCTTCCGAATGAAGAGTAATGACATACCAATGAATCCTTTGCTATTTGGGAAATTTAAAATGAGTGACATTCATTATAGTACATAATCCTGAAATAACCACTGAGTCAGGAAGTTTTAAAATGTTTATCTAAAGATTTTAGCAGAGTAAATTACATAACCACATGGTACTTAATCACATATCATAGGTGAAGCATAGAATAATAATTATTGATTAATGACGGTCCCTCAGAAAGGAGAAGATAGAGACAGCAGCGCAACTAAAGGTTGCATTTATATTTACCTAAGTGCGAGAACCAAACCCCTTGGCCAAGGAGTTGGAAAGAATAGGACCCAGGAAGGATGAAGAGCAAAGACCTCCTCCAGGTTCAGGACAGGACCGGTGACCTCTCTACAACGACGCCTGCGTCGTTCCCCTCTCTGATACTCGGCTTCTCCTCGATTTTCCCGTGCCTTCCTTCTAATGGACTCCGCCGCCCCCTCCTCAGGACCTCTCTGGACAGGGATTCAGTCTGCAATCAATCAGCTTGACGGTCTGGAGCTCTTCTTGTCAGCATGCACGCCTGATCTTCTGTGTACGTCTGCTCCGTTGCAGCATCTCCTTCTTTGTCAGCGTCTAGTCTCCTCTAGTCTCTCAGCATCTCCTTCTCTGTCAGCGTCTAGTCTCCTCTAGTCTAAATTAATTAGCTAATTCTATTTCTATTATACCCTTCTACGCCCATGTACCTCCCCTTAATGTTGCTAAAATATGGGACCACTACTTCTGATTGGACAGGGGGTGGATTCTCACACCATATGATTTTAGTTCATTTTCTGTAGGCCATTGTCTTTAAACTACCGCCCATCCAATTTTATACATTTGCTTTATTTCCCACCCGTCTCACGACAAATGTTATATATTCTTCATATACAAAGTTTCAATTTTCAACAGGAAAGGCAAGAGCACAGCAGCTTCGGCCATCAGGTCATGGCCTTGGATGACGTCCAGGTTGACTTCATTTTTATTCTTTGGCAACCACACAGGACACATGCGCAGAATCATTGTCTCTCGAATTTCAGATCACCAACCCCAGGCCCAAGTTTACGAACTAATAGAAGTCAAAGAAGAAAATATTAAAATCACAAAATAATATGTTTCACTGTATACCCACTCTTTCTACTCTATCCCCATTTACTTATAAATCTATCCCGCATTAGTAGCGTTAAGAAAATGACAAATTAATAATAACACAAGAGCAAGCTGAAGCATTTGAAAACATCAAGCAGCCATTTTAAGCACACTGCGCAGAAGCAGAAATTTCCCACCAAGCAAAGAAAGACGTCACACCATGTGACATGGATGAGACATGCAGGTTCCCGCGCTTTAGCGGCCATTTTAGATTTCGGACAAGCGTTACTTGTTAGTCAGAACACATAGGCAAGCTTCCTTGCTATTCGTGTAGTGTATGCAAAGTTAGTATACACAATACATAATTAATAAATTAATACTGTGAGGAGATTGCATTCGAGCAAGTCTCATTTGTGAGTCCTTGCTCCATCATAGTTAAAATAAAATATGTTGATGTGGCGGTATATACAGTGCCACCAAAAATCAAAATCTTCATATACATTCAAAAGTATTAACATTATTATATTTATGTGATTATATTATATTATTTTAACACAGAAGATACTACTATTTAAGACCTACTAAAAATTAAAATTGTCCATTGCAATAAAATTATACTCACAGTTACCTATATCCAATTCATGCGCAATACGTTTGAATCACTTGTGGTTTTTAAAAATTAATTAGCATGATTTCACCATCATTTTCCTACAAGAATTGTCTTTGATAAGTAACCTCAGTGCTATCATTTCTAAAAATCTCATAAAAATTTCTAATCTTATAGCTTAGTGTATATTTTACTAATGACAAGTGGGTATAAAGTGCTTTGTATGTATGTGGATCAGTTCGAGTTTAACAGTTCCTATTTCTTGATCTCCATGCATATAGCAAATATCTGGATAATCCAAAAATTAAAAATCACATTTTAAAATCCTGGTGATCTCAGTTAATCAGTTGGCGGCCAGGATGTGACATATCGGAACCAGCCATGTTTTTCTGATGTGCTTATACCTGGGGCAAAAGAACAAAAAGTGTACTTCTGTCTCAGGTACACCCTCACATACAGGACAACTGGGAGAAACATTAGAGCCATTCCAATTACTACAGAGATTGTTGATCGGCAGGATACTGTACCTAAAGTTTAGATATAAGGATTTCGCAAGTGTTGTTCTATGCGATTCAGAAAATCTTCCTGTTGCATATTATGCTTAAAACTTAAAAACCTATTTGTCAATGTCCCTGCTGTTCTTTTGCATAGCCAATTATCATCCACATAACTCAAATATCTTTTTTTGCTATCAGGGTTGAGCCACAAGTCACTCATGCCCACTTTGACCAACCATCCCTTGATGTTATTGAGCCACTGCACATGCCCTCCGGTATTTAATTATAGTACATCTATAAGTGATTCTTTCATGGGGAGTGGTGAGTCATTTGAACAAATGCGAATCCAGAACGTAAGAGGCCTAAGGGCAATTGCATGAACGACATTCTTTATGCCCAGGTCCAAGCACATTGGTATTAGTGGTGCATTTCGGGGGAGCTCCAAGACTGATCTCATAAATATGTTTTTATTTTTTTCAATGAGAGTCACATTAGTGTAGCCCCATAACTCCACCCCATAGAGTGCGGCTCCTAAACCCTGTGCCTGGTAGACTTGGATTACTGGCGTCAGCGGTCTATAAATTGACTTCCTTCATTTTTTAACTAGGGGTGTCTCTGCGTGTTGTAGCGAAAGCTGGCTTATAACTATTTTCAGGGCCCGTGATTGTATATTAGTCAGCCTTACCCCTAGATAATCAAATTGTTTTACCTCCTCTAGTACTGTCAAGCCCAACTTAATACTACGATTGAAATTTTGTGACTGTTAAAAACCATACATTTTGTTTTTAGGGAGTTTATTTCAAATCCAAATTCATCACATCCCTTCCCGAACTGATCTGCTAAATTTTGGAGCCCAAGCGAAGTTTGAGAGATGAGCAGCTGGTCATCTGCAAATAAAAGTGCGGGCACTGCTTGCCCAGCAAGCCTGGGCGGGTCACCCCTTCAGTCTAAGAGTGGTTTGAGCAGACCATTGATGTAACGGTTGAAGAGAGTAGGAGCAAGGACACACCCTTACCGCACTCCTCTGTTTACCTTGATCTGACCGGTAAGCCCCCCCTCACTCCCCCATCTAATTCTGGCATAGTTGTTCGTATGCAATCTAATCATGATTTGCAGGAGTTTTTCTGGAATCCCCATTTTTCTGAGTGCTGCTCACAGTTTTTCACGGGGAACTAAATCAAATGCAGCACGGAGGTCTACAAACACTACATATAATGGAACTTTCTTGATTGTCGCATATTTCCAAAGGATCAGTTGAAAACGGAATAACTGATGTATGGTGCTTGTTTTGCCTCTAAATCCTGCCTGCAGGGGTGATATTACATTCCCTTCTCTCATCCAGTCCTGGATTCTCTCTAGCAAGTGCTGGCAAAATATTTTCTGAGCAATGTCAATAAGGCTAATGGGCCTGTAATTTGCCAGGTCACTTTTGTCCCCCTTTTTAGGTCGAGCCTAGCAGCGCATGCGCTGCTCTGCGAGACTTCTGGTATCTCCTCCAGTGATATTGACCACACCCCTCACTTCTCATTTGTTCCTTTGTGTGCTTTTGGGGAATCCCTTCCTTTCAGTGGCTAACCTTCACATTTGTCCTGCCTTTTGGTGGGTGGTTACGGTCCCTGGCGACTGGCCCTGGTACCTGTATTGTTGCTTTTCTGTCTATTTGCTAAGGTTTCCTTGCACTCCTTTTTCAGCTTCCTTGGCTGTTTCCTGAAGCCGGCTGCAGAGTGAGTCACTGACCATGCTTGGGAGTGTCCACCGTGCTCCCTCGGAGACCGAAGCCTCCTCCCCCTCATGCAGCCTGTGCTCCGAGACTTACATAACTGATTAGCCCCTGGGGTGAGCAAACACAGCAGGCTTGCATTAGTTACAGGACTTGAATTGTATTATTCTATTTTGGCTGTAGACGGCACTGTGCCCCTTTAACAATCCTTGTGAAGCCTCCCTTCCCCACCTCCCCCACCGGTGCAAGGCCCGAGAGCACTTCGCAGTTAATGCGGCAGCACCGGCCTCACCTCAAATTACAATTTAACCTCAAATGTGAGTGTTTAAGAAAGGAAACACATGTTTAGAAAACGAAAACATTACAATAGACTATATGAAAAGACAAACATCACTTAATTACAAAACCAGAAAAATGCAAAACATACAGTTCCCAGGATAAACAATCACACAAAAACGTAAAATGCTAAGTACTAACATGTTATACAGAATGGATGGATATAATGCCTGGCTGTCAGGGACGATAGCCAAAGTTACTTGTGTTTATTTGTTTATATAACACGTAAAGCGTTACTACATTTCCTCTAAGCACTTTCAGAGAGAGAACAGGGGTGTGAGCGGGTTAAAGTTGCTCTAAATTTTGATGTTGGCTGATGGGGTTACATTTAGCCAGATATTCTATTTCACTCTTGTGGTATAGGTAATGAGTCACCATAAATCATTATGACAGTGCCTAGTTTTGGTGTGCAAGGCATTTGCAGCCTGTTAGCGGAAGTGAGAGTGCTTCATTTGGTTCCGGCATTGAAGAACTTTTGTTTGGGTATTACTGTTTGTCTGCTGGGCCTGGGGTAGCTGGGCTACAATGCTATGGAGTTCCCCATGTCGAGACTTTTGAACTGGACCAAAGATCTATTGGGTGGAAGTGTGCTCTGGTCTAGGTTAAGTCCAATATACTGTGGTCTAAATATTTATCTGTGGAGCAGAGTTTGACGTTTACTATATCGGATCTTATAATTGAGCGACATTGCCTCACCTGCCTAATCCACTGGATAACTTTATTTACCAATGCTTCCCTCAAATCCTCTGAATTGTTTGACAGTTTAGGTACATTCATCATAAATACTCTACTATTGCCCCCTTTACACAGGTCACCATTCCTGCTCCGGCTTTCCCCCCTCCGGGGCCCACAAGTTCCATTAGTATTCCAGGGTTTCTTGTGTGATGACTTAGAAC
The DNA here is from genome assembly GCA_963921515.1 of Calotriton arnoldi. Classification (NCBI taxonomy): domain Eukaryota; kingdom Metazoa; phylum Chordata; class Amphibia; order Caudata; family Salamandridae; genus Calotriton; species Calotriton arnoldi. Next base: position 157,752 of record CAWUFW010017815.1, read on the forward strand.
TGGACTCCCTTGGCAAGACCTGTGCTAAAAAATGTTCTCTTACACCATTAAATTCACCCGGCATTCCCCAATCCCTCCATGCCCTGTAATGACGACTGGCTGTACTCTGTGTCCTTCGTCCTCCATGTAGATTGCAATGTAAGTTGGTCTTTTCAGAGATCTTCCGTTGGATGAGGGACGAGAACGGGGGAGCTCGATATGATATGTGGCCTGAGTGGTTAATGCCAGCATTATGCTGATGTTCTGTTGTAGGGGTAAACCCTGAATTCCTGGTTCCAACACCTATGATCTCCCCTCTTTTACTTTGCTGGTGAATGTTGCCAGTTACCGATCTACTTTTTGTACTCAAATCAATGTTGTTAAGCTGGTCTGTAAGAGATCCTACAGCTTTTCTTAAAAGGAGAACTTCTAATGTTAATTCCTTAACTGTGGATTTAAGATCTCTCAGTTCAATAGGCAGAGTATTATTATTTTCAGTTACTAAAGTATTCATAAGTCTTTGCTCGGAATCGATGGCAACAGTATCGGGTAGAGTACCAGTGATGATCTCATTAGGGACCATAAAAGTGACAGCATTGTAGTTGGCAAGGGGATCAAACCGTTTTGAACATATAATATCCTGGGATACTATACCCTCCACATCTACTTTGGGACTATCAGTGACTGAGGGTAATAGTGGGATAATGATCTCCAGCTGTTTTTGCCCACATGTATTGTGCGAATGCACTGAATGAATAGCTTTGCCTTTGGGGGATGGCTCCAGGCGTGGATTCCTCTTCCTAGAGTTATTTTGTAGAAAGATGTCTGCCACCTTCGTGCTCACTTTAGCTGATTTATTTTGGCTGCTAAGTAGACATTCCATCTTTTCAATTAGGGTGTCAATGTCATCTACCACGCGGTATACTGCAGCACTCCCTATTGGCTTTTTTGCTTCTTTAGGGACTCCATTTGGACTACCCTTTGCCTTCTGTTTGCCCATCCTGGTACGGTTCCCCACAGATGGCTAGTACTATAATAGCAGTTTTATCACATGCAGAATTTAAGTCTCCTGCAAACTACAACATTGGTACCTGGATTGATGCTTGCCAGATCCCACGTTTCCTCACATTGTCTTTACCCCAGGACCACGACCAAGGGGGATAGCCAAGCACAGTCTCCTCCGGGTCCGACAGGTGTGGACAGGCCTGCCCTTGGCCCGGGCTTTGCCAGTGAACGTGCCATGCCGTGGTGACGCATGGCGCTTATGAGCACGAGATGGGCATAGTGGCCATGGCCTCAGTAGAGACTGCTGGGAGTTGTGGTCTTCCCCACAACTCTGTGGAACTGGCAGCTGCGGTCCAGGTAGTGGTTGTATCACCTGCCACGGTGACGCATGGCTCTTTTGAGTGCAAGATGGGCATAGTAGGCGTGGCCTCAGTGGAGACTGCTGGGAGTTGTGGTGTTCCCCACAACTCCATGGAACTGGCAGCTGGGATCCAGGTAGTGGCAATGTCACCTGCCCAGTGACGAGTGGTGCTTATGAGCACGAGATGGGCGTAGTGGCCATGGCCTCAGTGGAGACTGTTGGGAGTTGTGGTCTTCCCCACAACTCCATGGAACTGGCAGCCAGGGTCCAGGTAGTGACGGTTTCACCTGCCACGGTGATGCATGGTGCTTATGAGCGCGAGATGGGCGTAGTAGGCATGGCCTCAGTGGAGACTGCTGGGAGTTGTGGTCTTTCCCACAACTCCGTGGGTCCAGGTAGAAGCGGTGTCACCTGCCGTGGTGACGCGTGGCACTTATGAGCGAGATGGGTGTAGTAGGCGTGGCCTCAGTGGAGACTGCTGGGAGTTGTGGTCTTCCCCATAACTCCATGGAACTGGCAGCCGGGGTCCAGGTAGTGGTGGTGTTTAAATATAGAACTTCTATATCAAAAACAGTACAATATTGCAAATCAGAAATCAAAGAATTAACAGCACTGACATCCCAATCCTCTGAATGCATTCCTGGTAAAATGACATCTCCCAAGGAAACATGGAAGACATATGGAATTTGTAGGGTCTCCGTAGGACCATATACATCGAATGGCACTTTGTCCCAAACAATGCCATCAGCGATCGGGACTACTGAAATATTAACAAAGATTTGGTCTCTTTTCATTTTATGCGAAGAAGTATGTGGGGCCAGTACTCCGTCAACCAGTTCCACAGCAGAGTGTTCAGGCAAGTAGTGGCCATTAATCTAAAGGAAAAAGACAGACTCAAATCCAGTCCATATGAAGAGGAACACCATTGACAATACAATCCAGGTGTAAGTCTACGGTACGACCAGGTAAGTTCTTTTCAACCACGAGATGAAAATACAAATCCGTGTAGGAGGTACAGCTATAGACGAAGAGAGCGAAGATGTATCCAAAGAGAGTTATCTTGGTCAATAAAGCATTCGCTGAAGGTGATCTGAAACAATGGGGGCTGTTTTTCGTTGGAAGTTGAATGTATTATAGTTTCTGGTATATCAACTGTAAGTTCAACTAGTGGGGAAGTATACTCGTTTTCCACAGTTGTAGACGTTGAAGGCAAAACAGGCAACAAATCAATTAAAGACTCTGTCTCCCCCTCCAGATCCCGGGGAGAAACCGGAGAAAATGAATTCATTTGATGTAGTAAAACATCCAAACGCAAATGCTTGTAGGCATACTATTGATTATAGGCAATATGGTGTAACTTGACATGTTCAATAGAATTTAAACGATTGTCTTTGCATGCAGGCAGCCGAGGTAAGATCACAGTTCGGGTGCCCTTTAGACCAAGGACCAGGGCACAGTATGTGGGACCAAATTCTTTCTTGTTTGCCACTTTCTCCCAGACCATATCACCAACTTTAGGAAGCCAGCCAGAAACAGAGACCAGCAATGCGAGGGCAAATGGGTTTTAGCTCGAGCATCTTGATTCTTTTGTAGAACATAGCACAATGGTTATCTACGTCAAATGTTGTGGCAGCCGCCACCACGTCTAGACCATCAAGTCTGACATAATCATCTTAATGCCAAAGAGCATTTCGTATGGGGTCCGCCTACCCAGACATCTTCTAGAGAGATTATTTAGTGCACGTTGAACCCCATAGAGATGCGTCAACTAGCCATGGCCTGTACCTAATACCCTTGCTGTTAAAGATTGCTTTAAGTCACAGTTCATCTGCTCCACAACAAAATTGCCCTCAGGCCGATAAAGAGATGAGAAATTCACCTGCACCCCCATCAACTTCATCAAATCATGGTAAGCCTTAGAGGCAAAAGCCGAACCTTGGTCAGAATGGAATGTACCACAGGCATAAGTCCCTAGAAAGACATGCAAGTCATTTATAACAGTACAAGTGTCAGCACAGCGCAGTGGCCCAACCCAGAGGAACCTTGTGCACAAATCCACTGCAACCAAAATATATTTGAAAGCAATGTCTGATGTTAAAGGACAGCAGTGATCAAGACAAATACAACCAAACGGTTGATTTGAAATGTAAAGTTGAGTATGTGGTAGACGTGAAACAGTAGAAGGTTTAATCTGTTTACAAATGTCACAAGAAAGAACATATTTGCGCGTTTGTTTGTATAAACCTCGCCACCAATAACGTTGCTGTAAAAAAGAAATTGTGGCCGTCACTCCTGCATGTGCAGAAGCCATTCCTTCATGGGCAGCCACAATCAGTGAAAGCCTGCGGTCTTTGTTTGGAATCATGCAATCACCAACAGAGAGAATAGTCTTAAATGGAACCCGATCAGTGGTTAAGTGATAGGAATAACGCAAAGGGAAACCTTGGGGAAACACTGTCCACTCCTTCGTCGCAGCAATAGCTGCCAAAATATCATCATCAATTTTTGTCATGAACCTTGTAACAGCTGCTACGGAGCATGTGGCTACTGCAGATTTGGCTTCCTCATCAGCCATAGAAGTACCAACAGCGTGTGGGCACGCTGATGGCCCAGTGTATGGATAACATGTGTGAGTGGCAAACGGTCCTAAGAGCGGCCACTCGGACACAAAGCGATTTATGCTTTATTGTGCTACCCTTAGAATCACAAAAATCATTCTGTTTCCAAAACAATAAGTAGTCATTAAAGGATTGTACACAGTAAAAGGAATCGCACACTATAAGAGTAGTCATTTCAGGATCAGCAAACCCAAGAGCCAAAAGCAAAGCACGTAACTCGGCCAATTGCACGGTGCAATCCCAAGGGATTGTATGTGAACTAGGGAGGATTTAAAATCACCGTCCACTATCGTGCCTGCCAGAATAGCGCAGGCTGCAGAATAAGCATGTTTTGAACCAATGGCTGGCTCTGCAGACCTATCAGTGTAAATGATACATTTGTACTGATCAAGAGGGAGCAGGGACAAAGGAAGAGTATGAACATGTTCATATTGTAAAAAATCTTGTGTGTGAGGATCAAAGACAAAATTGACATCAGCAAACGTCAATGAACTAGCCCATTGTATCCAACGAGGATGCAGAGCTTTAGAATTTGGTACACTCGCCTTCGTGACAGCTTATAAAGCGGGCACAGGCGAAACCATGAAAATGCGTTTTCCCTGAGCCAGAGACCGTTCCTTTAGAATCACCATCTGTACTGCTGTTAAAATGTTTTCGGTAGAAGAAAAATGCATTTTTGCAGGAGTGTACAAATGCGATTTATAAGCAATGGGAACTGTGTCCCCCTCATTAAAAGTCATGTAGGTGAATCCTAACGTTCCTGGTGCAATACTTATGACCAAATTTGTTGTATTGTCTCTAGTTAACAAGAATTGAGTTGCAAGCAGATCAGACTGTAAACCGCAGCACAGCAGTGTGTTCCGGAAGCCAACTGGAAGACGAAAAAGAAGGTTGTATCAAAGCGTATAGCGGGTTGATACGCTGGGCATAATCTGGAATGTAGGTTCTGCCAAAATTCAAGAAACTCAGCAAAGACTGTAACTTTTTGAGGGTAGTTGAGGTTGCAATTGGGCACATTTCTCAAAAAAGTGGGGTGCTAGCCCCCAAACCTCATTATTCAGTTCATACCCAAGGAAAAGAATTGCCAAAAAAGCAATATGCGATTTTGCAAAATTTAATTTGTAACCTAAAGTTGCAAAATGCGTGATAATACGATCCACACGCATGAGATGCGGATTTAGTTCATCATCCATCAAGTAAATATCATTGACATATGAAAAGGCATCTGGGTCAATTTCATGTAAAATCGACAGAATGTGTGGCGCAAAAACCCCAGGGCTATTCTTATATCCCATAAGCAATCACGCATAGCATCTCTGATTGCAGAGAGCGCTGAATGCGGTCAAGTCACAGCTTTCTGGAGCCAAAGTGTGACTGAAAAATCCATTTGAAATATCCAACGTAGTTTTGAATTTCTTTCGAACAATGTTATTTACTCACGCAGAGCTGTGGGTATTCTGTACTGCAAAGGTACGAACATGGCTGTTCAAATGTCTGTAGTCTAAAACTATGCAACATGAACCGTCTGGTTTCAATATCAGAAAAAGAGGATTATTCATAGAAGAGACCCAGGGCTCAATTACACCCTGATATTCCAATTGAGTCAGAATGTCACTAACGGACGCTTTAGCATCACGTTTAATGGGATATTGTGGTTGGAACTGAGGTGCAGATCATAAAGGAATAACATGCAACGGTGAATCCTTATCCCAAGCTGCCTGATTGCGATATAAAGCAGGAGCCAAGGCTACAGCCCACTCAGAAGCATAAGCTTGTTTAGTCTCCTCTGGGACATATTGTGAAAAAGATGGTAGAATTACGTCCTTACCCCTAGAGGAAGCGAGGACAAAAGGGGGAGGCCAATCAATCTCTGCAAGCAAAATGTCATAGGAAAACGTTAAATTGTCCCAAAAGACTACATTTTCAGTGCGTTTAATATCACCTTCAATTTGGAGGTCTACTTCATAGAATCTATTGGGGGGGCTACGTGGGTGTCGGTGGTCTCAATAGTTATAAAAGTGTCAGTTGCTTTTGCCTCCAGATGCTTGTGGAGTGTCTGCCGAACTATGGTAACTTCCGCCACGCTGTTGAGGAGAGTCACCGCCCAACTCCTGTCCAGGAGGAGGGTTCTCACCGTCTGGGGCATACTTTGCAGTCAAAGCGGCAACTTTTTTCTTCTGAAACGGGGCTCGATATTGAGGTGGTTCCTCCTGTTTGACTTTCACGTCAAACTGGTGCTGCGGGTCTCGCCATTATTGCGTGGACTCGCCCTGTCTGTGATCCTGTAGTCCCCCTACATCAAATTGTTGAGCCGACGATTCCTGAAAGGAACGAGGAGAACAGCAAATAGGAACCTGGAACCTCTCGGGTGTCTTAATTTTAGAGCGGTCACGTAAATCATACCTACGCTCAGAAGCATCAGGTGGAGGCTAACCAGCACGAGACCTAGGCTTCTGCAGGTGCATATTTTTGTTTCATGCCTTTTTTGGAAAGACTTGTCGACCCTCCTTGTCCGGAGGGGGTTTACTCTGTACCTGTGTAAATGGTCTGACTCCCAAATTATTGCGTCCTAGGATGTATAGACATCTGCAATAATAATCGGCAACTGTCGCTCCCGATCAGCATCCGCCACCGCTGCTAGGCGTTGGCGCACCTGCAAGCAAACCGCTTCACGTTTAATGTTAGCCAGATTCATATCGGAGACAATGGGGAACATTCCCACTAATTTCATCCCCAAATCCAGGGCTGGACCAGCCCCGTGTTCAACCTGTACATGCTTTAGAACGCTCTGCAGAACGCTCATGGAGGGGGTGCCAAAGCACAGTGTATACACTTAGGCAAACACCGTCCCCCAACGGTTGCAGTCCACTAAAGGAGGAATCGGAACACGCGGCAAACACCTAGTAAGGATCCTATGTTTCTCTACAGGACTAGTGTGTGGGAAAACAGCATCAAGCTGTTCTATTTTCTGAGCTATCTAAAAAGGTAGGTCCTCACAATTCTGAGGACGTTTGCCCATCACCGAGTTAATCATGACGCGACTAATCACAAGGCCTCCGCCCTGCACCTGTGCTGGAGGCGCAGTTCCAGCCAGAGCCACCAGAATAGAACGAGAAATAAATTGCCTGACTCGTCTATAGAGTTGAATTACTTGTGCATATAGTAAACAAAGCTCAACTATTGTAACATTGAGATAGTTTGGATGCGGTGTAAAACCTGACAAAACTAGCCAAGAAGTCCCATCTATACTTAAAGGACCCATACGAACAAAAGAGAAAGGGTGAGGAAGGGCTCCATTAAACCAAATAGTATGCTTCCAGGACGTCAATGGAACTTCGATCATCGGGAAAGGACGATACACTGCTGGAGGAGCAGCAACTGTGAGAGCATGAAAAAAATTATCATTTGCATTAACTGCAGGAAATGTAACACAGGAATAAAACGCAGCAAAACGGTATGCTGGATTGCCTCGACCACGAAAATAATGGTAGCCCCTGCATTGAGGACCCCATGTGTGTTAAATGGTGTGTAACCACCACCCAGTTATGTGCCGGAATAGCGACTGGTTGTGCCATATTGTATGTAAATACTGAACAAAACGGTAGCGCAAAATGTGTCTAAAAATCTTTTAAAATTCAAGCTTGAAAAACCCACAGAAATAGGCACACCCTACAACTGCAGGAGTCCAAGCCCCCCACCACGGACACCTCTGGAAACCGGTGGGAGGGTATCGTGGATGAGCACAAGCGCTACTCAGGGGACCCGTGAATAAGTACCAGACCAAACATTGGTGGCGCCATGTTGCAGGGATTCTGCGCAAACACAGAACTATGCATGGGATTATGGGACCTTAGTATGTAGGAACTGAGTTATTCTACCACCTTAGTACCCATTAGCCCTGGACCGACTAGCTATAGTGTCTCACATGCCCTCCTACTCACTCACAGAGGAACCAGTGATTAGACACCCCAGAACACAACACTCCTGACTCTCTCAGGAATCGCGGTTGTAAGACCCACCCTTTCGCTCACACTCTTGTACTCGTTCACTATAAGATCTGTCAGAGACACGAACAAGTTTAAAATATTTATTTTAACTAATGTGCTCTAGTATGCAGTATACATGCCACAATAAGCAGAAAAATGCATAACACAAATAAAGTCAGCATAGCAAGTAGTCCGTAAATCATTAAATGAGCTGTCATAGTGAAAGACAGCGTAGTCTAACCTCCCTCCCCTTGTATAGAAGCAGGATGATTATATATTAGAAGATCTCTGGGAGTTATCTGCAGACCCTGTACCTCAGTCTACAAATGGTATATCTACATCATAGGTGCTGTCATGCTCTTCTCCCTGGACAAGGTCCCTCTCCAAGTGCCCGCTACCTATCCATGTATTTCAATAAGACCAAAGTACGTATTCCCAAACAACAGCTGCATCTGCATGTTTTGTCTAGGTGTTAGGGTCTGACCAGAACAGAATAACAAGGGACATTGTTGTTCGACCTTGTTCACAATGTTCAGGCTAAATCCCAGGAACCTGCAAATCGAGAAAACAGTGGTAGGTTCTCATGTGAAAATATCAAAAGAGGCATTTGCAAAATAAACTCTTGTAGAAACCTGTGCAAAGCAGCCGACAGTCTGCAACGTGCTCATGCTAACTTAGCGAAGACGACAATGTCCCCATGGGCCATGTAACAAGAGAAGTCTATGGATCACCCCGAACTTTTCCAAGAAGGAGCTAGGGTGGATGAACTCTTTTTTTTAAGAACGTTTTGTTAAGATTCGTGAAACGGGCCAAAGTTATTAGAAAACCAAAAAAAAGCTCTTCCTATGGAAAAGCAGACCTAACTATAACTAACTAGTGGCAAACTACAAGCACTCAGCAAGTGGTTTGGTATTTTTATTGAATGATACAGATGAATCTATTCCATCAACATGTTTTGGCTACCCAGGCTCAACTTAAAAAGGGCATATTGTGTCTGGTGATATTGAACGACACCTCATTCTCATGATATAAATCTCTGTAGTAGAATATTTTGTTGTACTGCTCTAGGTGGCATTCAAAAAAGAAACAGGGAAAAATCAGAAATTGTATGACTAAAGGACTGCTGCTCCACTATGCTTTCCACCTTGTTGTCAAGTAAAATAAATCCTTTTTGCAGGCACCCATCACTCTCTCCCCATCACTGCAAGCCACACTTTACCCGTGCAGGCTCCAGTGCTCCATGAGCAAATGGTACTTCTCATTAAGCCAATTCCATCCTGCATTGAGTCTGTCTTGGTGGTTTATAAGTGTGCTTCTTCACAAGCTCTTTCCCCCTTTCACACATCTCTCTCATTCAGTGCTACCTCTCCTGTTTGCTAAGCCTTGAAGTCATGTTTTTACCCCACAGGAATCCTCATGCCCAAGGCCTTCCCTTCTTACTCTTCTACCGCAATCAACTATCCCCTGGAGCTTTACTCTGACCTAAAGCTGTCTGTCATGAGAACTCGGACCTGAAGAGCCGTGCCCTCCTCTGAAACCTCTTGAGGTCCACTACTCACTTCATCTCTAAATACCTCTCTTGTTGTAGAAAACCACAAATCAGATGCCCCACTTTATATAAGCGAGCATGCCAGTACAGCAGCAGCCACTCCCCTGCACATGCCTAAGGACCTACATCAGCCGGCACCCAGACCTGTCCCAAAAGACTGCGGGCCAGTAGATTCTCCAGCAGTGCTTGATGGAATGACCTCGGAGCCTGCAGCACTGCTAAGTACTGTCTGAGATGCCCACTACCCTGACTGATGTCACTTGTGGCTTATATCAACAAACCAAAAATCCATACCTACATCCCACCTTATCTACTTCTGCCTAACAGTCAAGGAAAAACTACTGTGGTGTACAGGGTACCCTGGCAAAAGAGAATTGCCATTTCCGGCTTTTCATTTTTAAACCCAGGTGACCTCAGCCCCTTCTAAGTAGGGTTGCTACCTTTCTCAGAAAAAATATCAGCTATTTATTTGTGTTTTAAGATTCTGCAAAGTCCCGGTCATGATACTTAAATAGGACTTTATATAAAATCGTGTTGGTGTCTTTGTTTACTTTAGCTATCAGTCATGGATTATTAAGGTAGCTGTTTAAAACACATTTTAAAGTACTTTTGTATATTTGGTGATTTAAGTATGTACAGAGAAGAGGAAACAGTTCCAGCGTTAGGTGATTTTCCTATTTTCTTTTTACCAACAGTCACATTAAAATGCTGGTTACTCAGATCAAAAACACAGCCACGAGGCAGCCCCAGATTACCAGACCCCACCCTGCCAGTTTGCACCAACCAGCCAAGCCACCAAGGGAGAGTCCTTGCGGTCTTCAATCCTACATGCATCCCTTCTGCCTCATTAAAAGTTGCGAATATTGCTAAATGTCAGCAATTAATGTGTGCCTGTGGTTGCCAGCTGCCCCATTGGCTCTTACTTCTGGGAACCAGGATTCTTTTTGCCTCTTTCCGTGGACTAGAGTGCGGGCAATAATTTTTCTCTGGGATTGTTTTGTGTCTGTCCTGTGATTGTAATGTCATTGTGATATCATATGATCCATACATACATCAGCAGTCATTCAGGACCAGTACCAATCAGGCCAAGGACAATGACATTGCCACATAAGACTTATTAGAGGATGGAGCTTATGTCAACTGTCATTCTCTCACATTCGAGAACATGGATCACTAGTATGTGTTGATCACAGGGCATGCAAAGCATAGTTGGTGCCTGATGATTACAATAGTAATTGAGTACACAAAAGGTAAACCATGCAAGGTAAATAATGCCACTCAATTTAAACCTCAGATATCCCCCTTTTATAATGAACACAAAAAACGAAAGAAAGTACATCAAAACTATCAAATTACAACTTCAAGTCTTACTAGAAATATGGCCGTCTGGTAACACGACCGCTTCTAATGCATAAAGGCTTAACCTGACACTGCTGACTTATATGCTGATCACCTGAAACATGTTCTTCATAACTTTGGACTGACTCAGCATTACTCGAAGGATCATTCTCAAAACAGCACCTCAGGAAAATCAACATATCACCAAGCACAGCATCATTTATACCATTGGTAACAATAGGGGAAAGAGCCACTACCTTGTGTATTGTTTTTTTTTAAAACAAGCACCGGTTGTTCTGGATTGTTTATCATTCAACAACACCGAATTACAAATAGCCCACCTGTGACCATCAGCTGAACTATTAACTACTGGATGTTCATGGACTTGTAGTCCTATGAATCTGCTTGGATATCGTTGAGTAGCTGGAGGAAGTGGGCTGTTCACACTTCTGTTTATGTCCAAAAGAGTTTAAGAGCTATAGAATACAAGTCTCATCTACCAGCAATGAACAGCTCCTTCTGAATGCTCAACAACCCCTAGCATTCAAATGTAAACATTCTAATACACATAGCAACCTCAAGATGTTCCAGAACTTAGTGATGATGTTTTTACTTGCTGCATGCATAGGCCTAGGATACCACACACCTCTCTCCAAATACAACACGTAAACTTAACAAAATGAACAATCTCATATATACTTAATACAGTATTAAAGCATGCACAGTGGTCACCCAAATACAAATTGAACAATTTCATATATACATAGTACAGCATTGAAGACTGCACAGTAGTCACACAAACACAGCTGTAATTGCACACAATCATTCAGTCAAATTGGTTTCTTTATTACTCCCATACTCCTTTTCATTTCCTGTTGAGGTTCTTCCTCCAATGTACTTGTGACCCTATCACCATCCTTGCATTCTTCCCACACTGCAACTCGTACCAATTTCTAAAGGTGATGGTCACTGGTTTTGACAGCATTCTTGAACAACTTTATGACTTTTATGGGCTGACTTAATTTGTCAGTCAGACCCCCTTTCTTTGGATTCTTTATCTTCACCCAATCTCCAATACACACCTTTTTTTCTTTACAGCCATCTGCCTATCAGAATTCTACTTCCTTGTCTTCCTTGTCTTTATTACCTCTGTTTCTCTATCTTTCCAACACTTGGAAGTAATAGATACACTACATGCTACTAAAGCTTTCATCTTGTTCATCCAAGTGAGACCCACTTCATTGTTCGGAGATCTCTCCGAGAGATCTCGGAGACCCCTCTGAGAGAGTCCACTGCGTAATAGGGAGCCTCTCGCAACGGAGATGGGGGAATGTTGTTACTTCCCCTGGGATCACAGTTTACTGGACTTTGGACGCAGCTTTTATGCGTTTACCGGTTTGTGCCCCCGTCACCCTCCCCTTCTTCTTTCTTGCTGTGTCTTTCACCCTCCCCCTCCTCTTTCCCCCTTCATTCTATGTCTACTTCCCCTGCTCCTACCCCTCTCCCCTTGAATCTCTCCCCTTGCCTGCTTTTTCCCTTACGTATATGTCCTTATTGTTTGTCTCGACCTAACATGTAATTATGTAGCTATGCTCTAATAACTGTGTAACCTTTGTAACGATGTAACCTGCAACTATGGTCTGATTCTCATGTAAAGCGCTCTGATACCTCCGGGTCTAGCCAGCGCTATATAAAACCTTTCAACAAAAAAAAAAATCTCTGCTTGAACAAAAAGATTAGAGTAACACTGGTTGAAGAGTGTGTGTTTATTCTATACACATACACCTTGACTTTGAGTTCCCTAACCCAATTTAACTTGTTGGCTAAAGAGTGTTGCATGCTATCTTTAACAACTTTGTTAAAGCGCTTGATCATTCCATTTGCTTTTGGGTGATATGGTTTATTTGTGTTTTATGTGTCTTTCCCCTGTGTCTGTTAACAGAGATTCAGGAAAACCTTCCCTTCCAAAAACATCCTACACAAAATCTATGATCATATTGGTCTCTACTGAGTTCACAATCTTGACCTCAGGGCATCTGGAATACATATCAATGCATGTTATTATAAATGTATCATTACTAGAAATCTTAAAAGGTTCAATTATGTTTAGAACCACCTCAACTCTCGGACCAGATGCCCTATCCTGCACAACCATGGGGTGAGTCCTACACTTCAAAATCTTGTCGCTGTGCTTACACTCTATGCACTCTCTTACCACTTTTTAGATCATGAGGTCCATGCCAGGCTACCAATAACTTTCTCTAATCCTTTCCTTAGTTTTACACATTCCCGGATGACCCTCATGAGCACACTCAATCAATTTCAACCTGACATTAACTGGCGGTATCAATTTATTGCCCCTTATGATCAATCCATTTTCCAAAGAGAGTGCCTCTGACATTCCAATATCCTCTGATATTGCTATTAACCTTATCTTTGATCAACCACCCATCCTTCAATTTGTTCTTCCCCACCAGCAATTCTTCATCCTTCTATTGTTCTTTCCTCCATTGTTCTTGTTGCACGATACCACTGGACACGAGACAAACTTTCATGCTCCTGATCCCAAATTCATCTTCTCACTCATCCTGTTTACAGCTCTTATCCCATATCACATATAGCACATATCACATATAGCCTTGAACAACAATCAGCCACAGTTTTCCTCACCCCTGGTAAGCAGAAGGCCTCTAATTTAAATTTTTGTAGCATCACAACCCATTTTCTTATCCTATTGAACACTGCTTCAATCCCTTTTGCCCCCACAATTTCTGCTAAAGGCTTGTGGTCGGTATTCACTTCAAAGGGACTGCCCCAAACAAACTTTCTGAGTTTTCTTGCCCAATAAACTGCTAGCACCTCCTTTTCATTTACAAAATAATTGATTTCAGCTTCACGTAAACCCCTTGAGATAAACAGTATGGTGTTAACTCTACCTTCTATTACTTGTTCTAAAACCGCTCTGAGACCCATTGCACTGGCGTCAGTCCTTAAGATAGTTTTGGCTCCCGGTTCTAAACTAAATAAATTAGATGCCTCTCTCATATTCACCTTTACACCTTGGAACAATTTCTCACATGCCTCCGACCACAACAATTCCATCCCTTTTTTAACAGCCTCCTCATATTAACAATATGCCCTCTTTTAGCCCTTTTTATAAAAAAAAATGTTATTGAGGGAGGGACTTGTTGTGGGTGGGTAGAGAGGGTGGGAAGGGAGTTGGGACCGGGTTTCTTCTTTGGACATTTCAGATTTTGGGACATCGGGCTTGGGTCAGTTTGTTTGAGGAGAGGGGTGGGCATTTTTTTGTCCTCATATCACTATAACATCTGCAAGCCTCAGGCCATTTTTCACACTTACTATCCGCCTAACGGTTTGTAGCATTCGCATTAGGCCCTACTGCATTGACACAGCCAACAGACCTGTCACCTAGAGTGGTGCCTTGGTATAATCATAGGACCTCTTATTCTATCAAATCTACTTACAAGAGTCCACTCCACCTAGTGAAATCAATCAATCAATCACAGAATTTGTAGAGCGCACTACTTACCCGCGAGGGTCTCAAGGCGCTGGGGAAATCAGCCCATACCTTGATCGCTCTTCCAGGTTTACCCTCTATATCCAGACGACAAGTCCGATTTGCCACTTTGAGCCAGTCCGTGGCACATGGGGCAGATGAATCGGTCCAGCGTTTACAGATCTCCCGCATTGCTAGAAAACAAGAGGCAACTCTGCTCTCCGCAGAAGGCTGTGTGAGATCATATCCACCCCATTAGAACTTTTATGGGGTTTAGAGTTATAGTAACCTTCGTGATATCCTTTAAAATTTTCTCAATGTCCTCCCAAAACACCTTGATACCAGGAAAAGTAAAAAAGACATGTTCATCATTAGCTCTTAAAAAACCACATCTTCTACATCTGGGGGTGGCTGCAGTACAAACTTTGCGTTCTTTTGGGGGGCCCAATATAATCTATTAATAGTGAAAAAATGATTTAGTTTTAGATTTGCTGGTTTGACCACTGAATATAATAATTTCAGGGAATTTTGCCTTATTGATTGTAGGTCCACCCCTGAAAATTACCTTCCCACACCAAATATGGTGCCATCATCTTCTTGTCCTCAGCCTCCAGAAACGTCCAGTACCATAATGCAACCTCATTACTTTTAGATCTTACAATCTGGAATATGTACTCAAATTCCCAGTCCCTCCTGATCTCCTGAGCCACACTTACAATTCAAGATGACAGCTGCACATATTTAAACCTTGATAGGGAATCTCCAGTCTTCCATCCCTTTTTTAACAGCCTCCTCATATTAACAAACCTCTGCACAGTTAGGGAGAAACTTGCTGTAATCTAAGCTGTTCCTAAGAGTCTCACCAGTTTTCCTTAGTGGATGGCCTTGGCATCTCTACATTAGCTTTTAACAGGTCCTCTTTGGGTTGAATTCCCTTTCCTGAAATCACATGGCCTCGATAATCAATCTCTGTCACACCGAACATACACTTTTCATGCTTTATTTTTAAGACACTAACATTAAGGGGTCGATTCCGATCCCGGTCGGAGGCGCACCTAATACCATTCGGCTGGGAAAAAAGCCAGGCGAATGCCTGTTTCCCGACCGATTCGCAAATACGTCCGAACGAGCAAGTACGATGCGCACAACTGCCCAAATCCCGACCCAGTCGTACTCACCCAATACAGGTCCTGTTCTCCGACCGAGGCGGATCCGGAAACGCAGAATCGAGTCGCACGGAAGCCAAAATGCAGCCCCGTCCGGCCGGACAAGTACGATGCGCTTTCCGTACGCGCCGAACCCGTCGCTACGCACGGCACGTCAAAGCATCCGGGAGAGGCGCACATAAGCTCCGATTCGCGCCACAAGACGATCCACGGCTACGAGACGAACACGCCAGCGACGAGGACGAGGCGAAGCAAAGAGAAAGACGAACGAGACGAAGCAAAGAGAAAGACGAACGAGACGAACCAACCATGAATCCCATCGTGCCGATCCTACCAATATTCTACATCTATTACCGGAACAGGCATGGACGCGTACGGCGCAGAAGGTAAGTCAGACACCAACCACAAAAACAAACTACACGTACCCGACATATCACACACACACAGAGGGATGCAGAAATTACTTACACCAGCAACAGCAGCACCATATGGGCGGGATGGCCATCACCAATGCCACATATACACGTAGGGGCCTGGATGCCCACCACCACTACCACCCCTACTCAGGGGGTGCCAGATGCCTACCACTACTACCACCTCTACCCATGGGGGCAGGATGCCTGTCACTACTACCACCTCTACCCATGGGGGGCTGGATGCCCACCACCACTACCACCCCTACTCAGGGGGTGCCAGATGCCTGTCACTACTACCACCTCTACCCCTGGGGGCTGGATGCCCACCACCACTACCACCCCTACTCAGGGGGTGCCAGATGCCTGTCACTACTACCACCTCTACCCATGGGGGCTGGATGCCCACCACCACTACCACCCCTACTCAGGGGGTGCCAGATGCCTACCACTACTACCACCTCTACCCATGGGGGGCTGGATGCCCACCACCACTACCACCCCTACTCAGGGGTGCCAGATGCCTGTCACTACTACCACTTCTACCCATGGGGGCTGGATGCCCACCACCACTACCACCCCTACTCAGGGGGTGCCAGATGCCTACCACTACTACCACCTCTACCCATGGGGGGCTGGATGCCTGTCACTACTACCACCTCTACCCATGGGGGGCTGGATGCCCACCACCACTACCACCCCTACTCAGGGGGTGCCAGATGCCTGTCACTACTACCACCTCTACCCATGGGAGACAGGATGCCTGTCACTACTACCACCTCTACCCATGGGGGGCTGGATGCCCACCACCACTACCGCCCCTACTCAGGGGGTGCCAGATGCCTGTCACTACTACCACCTCTACCCATGGGGGGTTGGATGCCCACCACCACTACCACCCCTACTCAGGGGGTGCCAGATGCCTACCACTACTACCACCTCTACCCATGGGGGGCTGGATGCCCACCACCACTACCACCCCTACTCAGGGGGTGCCAGATGCCTGTCACTACTACCACCTCTACCCATGGGGGGCTGGATGCCCACCACCACTACCACCCCTACTCAGGGGGTGCCAGATGCCTACCACTACTACCACCTCTACCCATGGGGGGCTGGATGCCTGTCACTACTACCACCTCTACCCATGGGGGGCTGGATGCCCACCACCACTACCGCCCCTACTCAGGGGGTGCCAGATGCCTGTCACTACTACCACCTCTACCCAATGGGGGGAAGGATGCCTACCACCAACAACACCCCCACTCACAGGATGGCTAATGCATGACACAACAAGCACACACCAACATAAGGAATGCAACAAAAAGACATTCCCCCAACACCATGACAAGCGTGTGTAGACTGTGTCAAATGCCTACAACACTGAACATGACTTTGAACATACAATGTGACCCCCTATCACATGTGTCACACATAAATGTGTGTGGCCCCCACAATGCAAGCAGACCATGACCACTGTGGCAATGGGGTCTAAGCCCCCATCATCACAGTGACCAAAAGGTAAGTGTGGGGTCCATAGCTGAAGCAAATTTTGCACATTGTGGCAATGGGGTCTAAGCCCCCATCATCACAGTGACCAAAAGGTAAGTGTGGGGTCCATAGCTGAAGCACATTTTGCACATTGAGGCAATTGGGTCTAAGCCCCCATCATCACAGTGACCAAAAGTTAAGTGTGTGCTCCATAGCTGAAGCACCTTTTGAACATTGTGGCAATGGGGTCTAAGCCCCCATCATCACAGTGACCAAAAGGTAAGTGTGGGGTCCATAGCTGAAGCACATTTTGCACATTGTGGCAATGGGGTCTAAGCCCCCATCATCACAGTGACCAAAAGGTAAGTGTGGGGTCCATAGCTGAAGCACCTTTTGAACATTGTGGCAATGGGGTCTAAGCCTCCATCATCACAGTGACCAAAAGGTAAGTGTTGACATAGAAAAAGCTGCAACTGCCAAACTGCATGGATGATACCTGGTCACAGAACAACAAACACATCTGTGGCAAAGTAGTGCCTGTGTCCCATAGCAACATAGATTGGGTGAGGCAAACAGTGCAGTGCAAATAAGACATACCTTTGGCCATGTGCAGAGAAACATCACCCATGGGGGCTGACACTGTCAACATCCATCAATGACACAATGACAGAAGTGACCATCATGATGCAGTCCCACATATTCGCACCAATGGGCACACAAATGTAGATACCCTGTGGAGACTGTAGATGTGAGGTGAACAAATAACATACCATGGCAGCAATGGGACACACAAACAATGATCATTGTGCTGACTGATGACCTAGGAGTCCCAGGGACAGCAGGTCAAACCCACCAAACAACATACAGCCAATAGCACACTAAAGATATGCCAATGCTGTGGTGCAGATGCACAAACAGGCAGACCCACACTGCACAACAAACACAACAGGTGGGGGGGGTGCCAATGTCCCCAGGCAACCACACAACACATGATGAGGCCTGAATACCAATTACACAGATGCACATACAGTGCCACACAAAAGTAACTCATGGATCCAAATCCCCTATGTGGGCAATCAGGCATTGTTAGATGAGAGGGAGCACAAATTACACATGTCACACAAGCATGTAGGAACTGCAACTAACACAGCAAGAGACAGACCCACCACAGCACTACCCCCAGGGACCCCATATTGTGCTGACACTAGCCTGCATGATAATCCCACTGTGATGACAATGTCAGATGTCGTTCACACTGTGAAACCCAGCCATGTGTCCTGAGCAACTAACTACCATCACACCTACACAAGCTCCAACCAATCTGCACGGCCTGCCAGCCAAGGCCAATATGGAGGTAGGGGTCTGGCCGTGCAACAACTCACTTTTGCACACATTCAACACCACACACCCTGATCTCCACCAATGTGCAGCAGTGAAGCTCACATGGACTGGTGACATTGCACATGCACCCATGACAATACCAGGGGTGGTGGTGGGAACCAAGGTGCAGAAACCCATCACACATGGCCAGTCAACAAGACTTGTCAATGTCTGAAACACAGCACAGTATGCTGTACATGGGTATGATGTAAAATCCACCAAAATCAATGGGATCCTGGCCATAGTCACAAACCAATGAAGAAGCCAAGGTGACACACGAAGAACACACGTACACAACTACCAACATTGCAGCTCTGACCCTGAGGAGTGGCAGCAGTCACACACACAACGTGTCACAATCACTGTAAGCTAACACAAACTGTAAATCACATTACTCGTGTAAACAACAAGTGCCAAGGGGAATCCTGAATGTGTCCCATCTGCGTTTGCCCACATCCCCAGCACTGACAACAAAGACAACCTGGGATGACAACCTCATGAACATTAGTTTGCCATGCACCCACATCACAGAGAAACCAGGTCCAAGATGCTGGATGAACACAGAACAACTCAGCAAGCATCACAAACAGGAACATCCCTAGGGACACAGCCTGTGTAGGAAAAGGGAAGGGAACACGCACAGACATGCTTACACAACACAGGCCCACGCAATGTCACCAGATTACACACTGCCATGAGGGCACAACACTCCTGTGGAAGGTCCGCTGTGCCAAACCTTGTCTGTGCACGACCCAAACATGTCAGCAGAACACTCCGTCAGTGAGTCAACAACCACAACACACAGAAGGCTCTGCTCACATCAGCCTGGGTATGGGGGTGTCACGTCAGTCATCTGCACACACACCAAACACGTGTCAAGCAAGTTGCACTGTATGCACAGATGAGTCCTTCGACATTGATGTGCAAAACTGCATGTCCAGTGGAGCTGGGCACACAGTCAGGGAAATAGGAACATTGAACAGTGCTAAGCCCACCAGATGTGCATCAGTGTAAGACAAAGATGTTCATTTACAAATGCAAAAGGACATCCCTGTGTCAAATGCTGAACATTACACCCTCAGACTGTAGCAAAGGATGCCATAGATCCAGAATACAACAGGACACATGTTCCATGGACCACATGGAGTCCATCACTGCAACACTTCATCGTCCTGATGTGAACACTATTACAACTGCAAATGCAGGATGCTACTCATCCACATCATGTACATCAAAAGAAAACCCAAAAGTAAACAAAAAAAGGCTTTATTCAGCAAATGTCAGGGTAAAAACGGAAGTCCAAAAGAAACTAAGGCCAATGGCCAGTCCAAAATAACAGTACCAACGGGGTGAGAAGTGACAACTGGTCACACATTGCTTGCCTGCACTGGTACGGTTGGGGGACATCCCCCTTGGATGGGCATACAAGGGGCAGGCCAGGCACCACAGGGACAGGATCAGGGGATGGCAGAGTGAGGCAGTGAAGGGGTGGTGGGTGCAGGAGTGTCACCGGCAACTGCAGTGGAGGTGTCTGACTCAGGGGGGGCCGGCACCACCGTGGTACACAAGTCAGTTGGTGTGGGTGCCGCAACCACTGCAGTGGGCTTGACTGATGTAGTAGACTGGGTACCCACTGCAGTGCCCGAGTCAGACGTGGTGGTTGTGGACTCCACTGCAGTGCATGACTCCAAGGAAGTGGAAGGGTGGGCAGATGAGGTGGGCAGGACAGAGGGGGGGGACCTGGTCACAACAACAGTGCCACTAACAGGCAGAGCGTCTGGGTTGGGGGTGGAAGAGCAAGTGGCAGGGGGGAGGGCCTAAGCAGTCTGGGGATGCGGTATCGGTGTGTGGGGGAACCTGGGGCAGGGTGTGGCGGGGGAACCTGTGCAGTGGTGGCCTGGGGGATGGAGGAGAGAGACTGGGCGCTGGAGCTGCGTGGTGGTGGTGGTGGTGGTGGGGTCTTGCTCTACCTGCTCCGGGGGGACTTCCGGATGGGCTCCTGTGTCTGCCTGCACCTGGGGGAGGGTGTCCGGGGGCGAGGGGCACTCCTCTCTGTGTGGGTGGACTTCCTCTTCCCCTGGTGTGCTGGGTCAGCAGGAATGGTGGGGAAGAGGCCGAGGTCACACAGGAAGACCTGCTGTGTATGTGTGGTAGCAGGCGAGGCAAGGGAAGGGGTCTTGAAGGGAGAGGATTTGGAGGACTGCGGAGTGAATGTGGATGCCTGTGTGTGTGTGTGTTCCCCATCACCTGTGTCTGTGGTATCAGTCCCCTGAGGATGCTTGTGTGCACGTCTTGCCTTACTCTTGGGTGTGTCTGTGCTGCTTGTGTCTATGTGTATGGATGACTGTGCAGGTGTGCATGTGCTTTGGACAGGTAGGGGGGCAGGAAGTGTGGTTGGGGCAGAGGTGGGAGGGGTGAGGGACTGTTGGAGGAGGGACACTGCTGCCGTCAGGGAGGAGTCCATGGACCTATTGCTCCTCTGTAGGGCAGACATACCCGTTGAGATGCCCTCCATGAACGACACCAGCTGTGTCAACAGAGTGGTGTGTGCATGGAGGACACTCAGCATTGCTGTCTGCCCTACATGGAGCTGCCGAAGGAGGTACACAGACTCCTCACTCAGGGCAGCAGGGGACACAGGGGCAGGGGCTGCGGTGCCTGGCATGAAGGAGACACGCTCCCGAGCACGGGAGCCTCCACGGACCTCAGGAATGGGAGCCGATGGGAGGGCGGTGGTGGTGGTGGCGGGGCCAGACAGACTAGCTGGCCTTTGGTGGCTGCCGAGACCCGCCTCCACAAGGGAGTCATCCTCCGAGCTGCTGTGGTCCCCAGCTGAGGTAGATGGTGCTGAGGACTCCTCGGTGTGGCTCCCCTCGCCCTCCGTGCCACTGGGTACCCGCTCACATACGATGCAATGGGCCGGCCGGGCACACCGATCGGTCCATTGCTGTTCAACGCGTACCCGCGATACAACGCGTACCCGCTCACATTGAATGCAATGGGCCGGCCGGGCACACCGATCGGTCCATTGCTGTTCAACGCGTACCAGGCATACAACGCGTACCCGCTCACATACGATGCAATGGGCCGGCCGGGCACACCGATCGGTCCATTGCTGTTCAACGCGTACCCGCGATACAATGCGTACCCGCTCACATTGAATGCAATGGGCCGGCCGGGCACACCGATCGGTCCATTGCTGTACAACGCGTCCCTGGACAAGTCACTGGCATATGTCACCATGCCTGTCACAGGTGAACATATGCCAGCCACATATACTTCCCAGGGAGTGAGGGGTACACCTACAACACCACAGCCTGTCCACACTGTATCCTAAGGCATGTAAGGCTGCATTACCTATTCCGTGTATGGGGGTGAACATGTTGTTCTGTGGGTGTCACTTCGGGGCAGCCACTCCCAGGCTGTGCACGTGTTCATGGGGACAGGATCCTTGGTGTGTCGTGCACATGACCACTGTGATGTGCAACTGTTCATTCCTGAGCATGTGGCATGGACACATTTCACGGTGGTGTATGTGTATGTCATGTCACATACCCCCTGAGTCCCATGTGGGACGGTATGTACGTCCCAGGGTGACCCATTGGCACAATAGTGATGGTCCTCCACAGTCTGTGTGCATGTTGTGTTTACAATGTCTCTGATTCCATGTGCACAATGGGAGACAGTCTCCACATCCACGTTGTTTGTGCATGAACTTTGATGTTGTGCGTGTGTGTGTCACAGACGTCCATGTCTGTCCTGACGAGGCAACAGGGACCACTACCTGTGGGGGTCATGGTTGTTTTGCTGTGGTGTATTCATGATGCACCATGTCATGCCAGTGTCCATGTGGCAATACAGGGTCCCTGGGAATCTACCTGTCGATGAGCTGTGATGCCTGGGGCACATCTGTCCACACATGTCACTGTGGGGTGTGTTTGGAACGTGGCAGCAGTAGATGGGAACTGTGACACGGCCTCATGATATCCCATGGCACAACATGGGACTTGTTGATGCCACTTGTTGAACTGTGATGTTAGATGTTGGCCATGTAGGTGCCATACATGTCCTCACGGAACTACACACATCATGTACTTGTGTCTCATAATGATGTATCATGTGATATTGTGTATGGTCAATGCCACATATGCGGGGTGACTGACATTCTTTCTTTCTTCACCTATGCACTGCAGGGCACCAGCTGTCCATAGACCATTCCCTGACCTTGCATCCATGGTGGAACGGGACTGCATCCGATGGTACCGCTTCACCAGGCCGCTGATTGAGGAATTGACGGTGCGCTTGGCCCCACATTTGCAACCTGGCCGGACATACCCCACAGCGCTGACCCCCAAGGTGAAGGTGATGGCAGCCCTACACTTCTTTGCCACCGGTACCTTTCAACACACTGTGGCGTCTGCTGGTGGGATGTCACAGACCATGTTCAGCCGTGTGCTCCGCAATGTTTTGGAGGCTATGTTGAGATACCTGAACCAGTACATCTATTTCCCTAGACCTCAACAACTCACTGACGTGAAGAGTGACTTCTATGCCCTGGGGAGGATGCCGCATGTCATTGGCTCCATTGATGGGACAAATGTGGCTTTGATACCACCACAGGCACATGAGCAGGCATACAGGAACCGCAAACATTACCATTCGGTCAATGCACTGGTGGTATGTCTTGCTGATATGAGCATCTCACACGTGTGTGCCCGTTTCCCCAGTTCTGCACACGATGCCTACGTGATGAGGAGTAGTCGCATCCCAAGGATGATGTCACAGATGCGGAACCAGCGTGCCTGGCTTGTTGGTGTGTACTGACTTTGTACCATTGTGTGTGTTCTGCGATGTAGTATTCCACCCTCTTTTCCAAATCAGCTAATGTGCAATTGTCCATATGTAGGTGACTCCGGATACCCCAACATGCCGTGGTTGCTGACGCCCCTCAGGAACCCTGTGACACCAGCCCAGATGCGCTACAATGAGGCACATGGTCGGACCAGGAGAGTGATTGAGCGGACATTTGGTCTCCTGAAGAGCCGCTTCCGCTGCCTGGACAAGACAGGAGGGGCCCTCCCATATGCCCCAGCAAAGGTGTGCAAGATTGTCATTGTCTGCTGCATGCTACACAACCTGGCTGTGCGGAAGGAGTTGCCTCTCATCCTGGATGACGATGATCAACATCCGCCACCTGTGGAGGATCCTGGCCTGGACCACGATGCAGTGATGATGATGGTGATGTCCGCACACAGCTCATCACCAACTTCTTCAGCTGAATGTGAGTATCCGGAGATGTCATGTCAATGATGTGAGTATGCATGATATGTGTTGGTGGTGCTCTGGTGCTGTTTGAGTGTGGCCATGTGCTACATGACTGTATGCGTGTAGCGATGTGTCCTTACAGGTAGTCTGTACTCCCCAACAGTGTTGACATGCTAACTTGGTTCTGGGTGGGTATCTTGTGACATGTATTGGGCATGAGTATTGCAGTTCTGTCCTGTTCTTCAGTGCTTTTGACTGTGTGTCATTTCTGTCCTTCACAGGGTACTTTCAGAGTTGTTTGGTCAACTGTGATCCCCCAACACCGTGATTAAACTTCCAGTGTGGTAGCTGTCGTGTCCCTACAGGTGATGTGCGCCACACCCATGGACTTCCTTCCTTCTACACTTGTTGACTGTGTGCCCACTGCCAGGTGGGATTACCTTGCATCTGTAGTGGTTACAACATGTTGCAAATGTGTAATAAACCTGTGCTTCACTTTGTGATGTGCGTTGTCTGTGGTCACACATCTGACTGACATTTGCTTACTGCACCAGTGGGCTAGTTGACAAAGACTGTGAATAGGTGTTGTGTCTGTGCATTGCACCGTATTTCCTGGCAACATCAGTGTAGGCGATGAGTCAGGTGGCCTTGGTGTGTATATGTTGTGTAGCCCTGGTGGTGTGTCTCCCTCATATGTGTCACGTTGCCATGACTCACATGCCTGTGTTGTACTTGCTGTAGCAGTTAGCATGCACAGTGTAATTTCGCAGGTCATCATCTCCATGACAGAAACCACGTTGGAATCACGACAGAGGCAGGTATGGTGTATTAGTGTGTTTATTGTCATACATGTGTGAGTATAGTGCACAGGATGGTGGGTGCTGTACATTGTGATTGTAATCCAAAGTTCCTAGATGATTTGGAAGTCCTGGTAGCAGAAATGTCCTGAGTAAAGTCCACAGTCATCTGATACATTGGTCCAACTTGTACTCCCCATGTCATGTGGGGGAGTTGTGTTGCATTCAACAGGGTGAACAATTTGCGCACAAAGGTGATTATCCAGAACAGGTTTTGGCTTCCTGGGAGTTGCGCATGGCCATCGGCCTCTCAGATGCCCTTCCTCGTACGACCCCTCTTCTTTGGGGGGGGACCCTCAAGTGCAGGCTGCTGCGATGCAGGGGACTCTCCGCCAGAGTCATCCTCCCTCCCTGTGGCAGTTGCAGTTGTTTCAGCACCAGATGTTGTGGGCACACAGGGAGGTGTTGACATGTTGCTGCTCATCTGGCGGAGGCATTGTAATATGTCCCTATGCACCGCCGTCATCTCTTGCAGTGTGTCCCACTTGGACTCCATGCGGGACATGTGTAAGTCCAAGCGTGCATGATGGGCTGCTGTCGTATGTCCCTGAGGATCCCCACTACCTGGCTGAGCTCTCCGGTGCTGGTCTGGTACGCATCGGCTATGCGTACCAGTTGTGGGTCAGCATGCAGTCCAGACCCCTCTGCGAGCAGCGACCTATGTCTACCACCCCTCCCACCACCCCTGGCGACACGTGCAGTACCTGAGGGGGCACGCACAGGTGACCCTGGGCCCCCTTGGGGGTTGTTGGTGTCCATATCCCCATGTTGGGCAAGGGTCCATGTGCTGGTGGTGGTGGTGGTCCTTGGTCTGTCCGTGTCGGCAGGGGTGGTTTGTGTGTTGTCAGTCGTTGGAGGGGTGGGTGCAGGGGGTGCAGCTGGTGGTCCTGCTGGTGCTGAATGATGACTCGCTCCGGAGGTGCCAGGTAGGTCTTCGTCATCCGAGGAGGGCAGAGGCTGTTCCACACCAGTGTGCTCCGTTTCCCCTGGATCCTGGGACAGGGACTCCTCAGCGTCTGCTGCTGTGTCCCCATCATCACCCGTTTTTGGGAGACACACACAATGTATGTTATGTTTCTGCAGGCATCAATGGTTGACACACCTGACAGTTGTGACTGTACCTCTGGATGCGGGCCTGTACATTGCATTGTCCTAAGTTGTCACAGTCAGAGGTTGATATTGGTGTAGCACATTGTCCTGCATACTTTGAGCATTTCAATTTGAATGTTGGGGTGTGTACATGGTCTGCATTGGTTGTATTTGGTTGACATCCGGCCCTCCTTCTCCCCCAGCCATCCCACCATGAAGCATGCCACCCTTGCAGTGGGTTCAGGTTGACTCTCAGGATGTCAGTGAGTGGTGTCCTGCTGTTGGTGGTGCCCAGTTCCCAGCAGGGCCTTGTGCTCCCCACAGCAGTACCCAGTGTCAGCCATCTTGTCAGTTCTTTTCCACTCCCTGTGATGTGCGCATGGTTCAGGGTGGTGTTGATGGGACAGTTGTGGGGGTGACCAATATCTGTGCCTACAATTCCCATCATGCTATTGCCTCCACCCCCCTTCCCAGCATGCCCATCCTTCCTTCCTTTTGACTCTGCTTCCCTGTGGGGTGGGGTGCCTGTGCTGACAGGATGGCTGGGAGTGTTGTCCTGGCAGTTGTTTGGCTACAAGTCCCAAGAGTGTCCCTGTGCTTCACACAGCATGACCCAGGGTTGTGGTTCTTTGTGGGATATTTGATTAGAGTGTGAGGCAATGCATTCTCCCAGGTGAGTTGTGTGGAGTTTGTGTTAGGGGTGTGTGTGAGTGGAGCTGCTGGTAACTATGGTCAGTGCTGTCAGTCCTCCTTCCCACCCAGCCAGATATCCCACCATGGAACGTGCTTCCATTGCAGAGAGTGCAAGTTGTCTTTCAGGATGTCAGTCAGTGGTGTCCTGCTGTTGGTTGGTGCACAGTTCCCAGCAGGGCCTTGTGCTCCCCACAGCAGTACCCAGTGTCAGCCATCTTGTCAGTTCTTTGCCACTCCCTGTGATGTGCGCATGGTTCAGGGTGGTGTTGATGGGACAGTTGTGAGGGTGAACAATATCTGTGACTACCACTCCCATCATGCATTGCCTCCACCCCCTTCCCAGCATGCCCATACTTCCTTCATTTTGAGTGTACTTCACTGTGTGTGAGTGTGACAGCAATGGCAAGATGGCTGACAATGGTGTCCTGCTGTTGGTTGGTGCCCAGTTCCCAGCAAGGCCTTGTGCTCCCCACAACATAGCACCAGTGTCAGACATCTTTGATGTGGCTTTTCACTACCTGGTAGGTGTGCATGCTTTAGTGTGAGCTTGCTGGGCCATGCGGGTGGGGGATGTTGAGCTGTGACTACCACTCCCATCATGCTATTGCCTCCACTGCCCTTCCCAGCATGCCCATACTTCCTTCCTTTTGAGTGTACTTCACTGTGTGTGAGTGTGACAGCAATGGCAAGATGGCTGACAGTGGTGTCCTGCTGTTGGTTGGTGCCCAGTTCCCAGCAGGGCCTTGTGCTCCCCACGACTGAGCACCAGTGTCAGACATCTTTGATGTGGCTTTTGACTCCCTGTGAGGTGTGCATGCTTGGGTGTGATCTCGCTGGGCCATGTGGGTGGGGGATGTTGGGCTGTGACTACCACTCCCATCATCTATTGCCTCCACCCCCCTTCCCAGCATGCCCATGCTTCCTTCCTTTTGACTCTGCTTCCCTGTGGGGTTGTGTGCCTGTGCTGACAAGATGGCTGACAGTGTTATCCTGGGGTTAGTTTTGCTACAAGTCCCATGTGTGTCCCTGTGCTTCACACAGCATGACCCAGGGTTGTGGTTCTTTGTGGGATATTTGATTAGAGTGTGAGGCAATGCATTCTCCCAGGTGAGTTGTGTGGAGTTTGTGTTAGGGGTGTGTGTGAGTGGAGCTGCTGGTAACTATGGTCAGTGCTGTCAGTCCTCCTTCCCACCCAGCCAGATTTTCCACCATGGAACGTGCTTCCGTTGCAGGGAGTGCAAGTTGTCTTTCAGGATGTCAGTCAGTGGTGTCCTGCTGTTGGTTGGTGCACAGTTGCCAGCAGGACCTTGTGCTCCCCACAGCAGTAGCCAGTGTCAGCCATCTTGTCAGTTGTTTTCCACTCCCTGTGATGTGAGCATGTTTCATGGTGGTGTTGATGTGCGCATTGTGAGGGTGGGCAATATCTGTGACTACGACTCCCATGATGCTATTGGCTACACTGACTTGCCCAGCATACACAGGATTCCTTCCTTTCAGTGGTCTTCACTGTGAGGTGGTGTTGTAGTGGTGGCTACATGTCTGGATGTGTTTGTTAGTTATATTTGTGCCACTGCCTAGCTGTAGTTGTAGTTGTGTTTGTACATGTGATGACACAGTTACATATCACTATGAGATGGCATGTGTTGTGTTTATCTGACTGACATACACATTTTGGGATGATTCTGTTTTGGTTGCTGTGTATTTGCTAAGGGTGCATGGTTTGACTCTCCCCTTGACAGTGATGTGTGTGTATTGTCGCACAATATTGTGTACATTTGTTGTGTACTCACCAGGCTCTGGGATGTTTTCTAGTCCATATACGCTCACTGGTGGTAGGATGGCCCGCACCTTCTCTTCCCAGGGCCTTAGGTATACTGGTTTGGCAGGAGGGCCACTGCTGGTGTGTTGGCTCAAGAGGTAGTCCTTCTTCAACAGGTCCCTGACCCTCCTGCGCACGTCATACCACCTGTTCTGGATGTCTCCCTTTGTGCGCAAACATGGTGATTGTGCGTTCACCCTGTCGACAATCCTCTCCCACATCTTGGTTTTCTGCGACATGGGTGTCTGTTGGACCAGTGTACCAAACAGCTGTGGCTCTACCCTGAGGATCTCATCTACCAGGACTTCCAATTCACTATCTAGGAACTTTTGATTCTTCTTTGGGGGCATGGTGATGGGTGGTGATGGGTGGTGATGGTGAGTGATGTGTGTGTTGGTGTGCAAGTGAGGGTGTGTGAGTGTGTGTTTTGCTGGGTGTATGTGAGGGTGCTATTTGTTGAGGTGCTGTTGGTGTGTGGCTTGTGTGATGGATGAGCTGTGAGTGTGTGTGTGGTTGCTGTCTGTTGGTGTTGAGTGCTGGCAGGTAATTTGAATTTGCAAAGGTTCATGGTAGGGATTTGTGTCTTTTATATGGGTGGAGTTGTGGGTGTGTCTTTGTTCCCTGTTTCCCCACCCAGTATTTATTGGCTTTGTAATTGCTTGTTTGGCCTTTTTTTTGTGTTTTTTCCTTCGTACTTTTTGTGCATGTAGGAGACGTTCTTCTGACCGAGTTGGACCCTGCAGTTGTCTCGTGCGAGCTTCTCCGATTCGTTCACGCTGTGTTTGTGCTGTTTTCTGTGCTGCGTTTGCGTCGGTCGCGGTGTATTGGGTTGCTTCGGCTCGCAGTTTTGTATGCGTGTCGGTCGTACGGCTTGGGCCCCGTGTGATTCGGTCGTGTTTTCCACGCGTTGCATCGTACTTGGCGGGTAGGAGTTCGCGGGTACGTTTCGTTCGGGATTCTTCCTGGTGCGTGTCGGTCGGTTCGATTTGCGTGGTTTTCCGGCCGGATAGCTATTTTCCGCGCGGTTCGGTCGTTCGGCTTGTGTTCCGTACGCGTCGGTCGGATTTTGCACGCTTCTCATCGTACTTTGCGGGTCGGGCTGCACCGGTACGTGTCGGTCGGAATGAATTCCGGCTCTGAGTCGGTCGGTACGTTTTCCGGCCCGAATCGGAATCGGCCCCTAAGTCTTCTTAACTTCCTGTATCCTTTCATCATGCTCATTCTGTGTCTTGCCATACACCAGAAGATCGTCTTGGTATAGTTTTACTCCACTGACTTGTTGCAACACATGCTCCTTTGCTCTTTGAATTACTGCTGCTGCTGAAATCAAGCCAAACGACATACAAAGGTACTTAAATGTCCCAAAAGGGGTTATAATTGCAGTGAGATCTTGGAAGGATGGATGCAGGGTAATCTGATGGTACACAGATGTCAAATCTTGCAAGGAGAAAAACCTTGCACCGTCTAGACAGCATATCCTTTCTGTTAAATTCGGTAGAGGATAATGATCTACCACTAATGCCTTATTGAGGTCCCTTAGGTCTGCACACAACTTTATATCACAATTTGCTTTTCTTGCCATCACAATTGGAGACAACCACTCTAATCCCTCTACCTCTTGGCTGATCCCATCACTCTGTATTCTCTCAAACTATTTTTTCATTGCCTCCTTTACCATAATGGGTACACCTCTCACTTTGCATACTTTGGGTATAGACCCATGTCTATATTTTATTTGGTGAACGTAGTGTTTCAAACATCCTAAATCTTTCTTAAAAATGTCTGGAAATTGTTGTTCAACACTTTATTTCTTACATGAATCCTCACTCACTCTGACAACCACAGTTTCCTTTTCTTTCAATTTTACAGATGGAGTTTAATTCGGGTCTAGATATACTGCTAAGTTTTTCTGGTGGAGTGAACTGATCAAACAATCTCCTCTGCACGATACATAAAACCTAACCGGAATTATCCTGTCTTTCAATTCAATGGTGCCCAAAAAGTAGCTCATCAACTTTATTGGCTTTCCTCCATATTTTCCTCCATACCGTTTAGGCGCCGATGTGCAGCAGACAGGCAGCCCATCAGTTTAGCAACTTGGGGGTAATCTACGCTACGCTACATTGTGGCTCCATTTATACCTCTTAATCTTTATTCTTTTAAACTAGGCCTTGGCGGAGATCGTGGAGTCCTGCTATGCGGAACTCAGCAAAGTGGCTAAAAAACTCCTCTTTGCAACTCTGAGTTCCGTGTGGGGGCGGAGTTTGCCAAGCACATGTTGCCATGTGCAATGTGGGGTGCATTTTCATGTTGCAAATTGCCCTGAACGGCACTGCGCAGTTCTAATGTATGTCCTTGCATTGGAAATCACTGCGAAAGGCACCACATGGTTTGCATGGCAGCGGCCATCTTGTTTATCAACTCTGTTATGGTGCTGGGCCTATTTTCATAATCCTTCCTAATCTCTTTAATCCTCCCCATTTTAAACTCATCTACCCCTAGTTTTTATTCATTATCTTAGTGTGTGTCTTTGTGTATTTTACGCTTTGTGGAAATTCTTTTGTTTTTTTTGTGACATTTTGTGTTTTGTTTTTTTTCCCCTTTACTCCTTATTTTTCTTTCCTTTCCCTTCCTTTTCCTTCTTTTCTATCCCACCCAGCATCATGGCAGCGGGTCGTCTTCATTGCAGGCGGCGCCGCCGCCCAGATATGCAGCCCTGGGCAATCTTTAGCCAGGAGGAGGTGGCAGCACTTGCTTTCTTTTGTGCAGCACCTCCTCCCCTCCATGCTGGTAGCCGGCGGCAGGCCCGGCAGCAGATACCCCCTGCGGGAGCATCGGCTACGCTTGGGTAGGGTGTGCCGGTGCTTGCGGAGCACCAGTCAGGTTTGGCAAATCATCCAGCAGCTGACACACCACTGGGCGAATATCTTGGACCGTGAACAGGACCTGCTCGACCTGCTAGGCATTGAGACTCCGGGCCTCAGTAAGTATACATTTGTTGTGTTTGTGTTCTACAGTGCTTGCATTTTTTTCCAAATAGCATGCTGCTCACACTCAAAGGTAAGTTGCGTTTAGTTTACGTTGGAATATTATTATCATGTGATCTAGTTTCTAATTTCTGCTAGGCAGGAGCTCAGCGCTACCTAATCATACTCATCATTAGCGCTCGCTTTGGCAAATTAATAAAGAAGTAATTGCAGACTGTCCTCTTGTCACTATAGTGAATCAGTGATATCAGTGAGTAGAGCATTCTCTTTGTGACTTTGTTTATGTAGCGCGTACAGTTCCAAGCTATTTTACAGCGATGTGTAGTATGCATCTACGTATTGCAAAAAGAGAAACTGAGTTGGTTCATCAATGGGTTTGAGAAATGGAAAAGAATCAAAGATCACTCACTGCAGTGCATTAGTCCAAAATGTATTTTTTGTTAAGGAAATTTGTAATAGGGATTTTAGGATTAGTATGGGCAGCTGAGAGATAGTCGATAGACACAAAATTAGTACTATAGGTGAAGGTGATCTGTTTTAGAGAAGTACAATGTGACTGCGTTTGCCTGTCATAATAATTTTGTGGGGATTAACCGAATCACTAATCTATTTTTTTTATCTTTGTCATCTCTTACATAAGCATTCAAGGGCAATAAGAGGGACGTTGAGCAGACGGGTTCGGGAGTAGCTTGTCAGCAGGAGGCGCCAACCAACAGCGCTGCTGCTGAGGGCTCTGCTCAGCCTAGTAAGCCCTATTATTTATTATTATTATTATTTCTCTAATGTTGGGTTTTATGATTGTTGTGGGCTTAGGGTAGAATCTTGGGGTATTGGAATGTTGGTGTTGGGTTCCAGGATGGGAGTTTCTGCATGGAGGCTGGTGTTGCTGGTGAGAAATAAAGTTTCTCTGACCCCCTTCCCTGCCATCTTCCTTCCAGGGGATGGATGGGTGAAAGGATGTTAGAGGAAAGGGTGGATAGTGAATGGATGGATAATGGATCGGAAATTTTGGTGAAAGACTGGATGAGGGAAAGTAAAGCTTAATGATGATGGCTGTGGGTGAATTAGACTGAAAGGATGAATTAATATTTAGATTTTTTCAATGAATAAGCAAGCCATCTGTTCTCATGAGGAGCATGCTGCTCACCTACTTTGCTTACTTTGTTTATTTAGGGTTATCAAAGCTATGGTTCAAAGTGTTTTGTTTTTTGTTGTTCTACTCCCTTGACTTGCTGAATTTGTTAACCCCTTGACCGCGATCGGAATTCCGCTCGTGTGCTGGACATTCCGATCGCGGGTGGGGTCGTGACGAGCTCAGCTCGTCATGCGCACAGCGCTACCGCGCAGCATGACGAGCTGAGCTCGTCATGAGCATCGAAGGGGTTAATGGAGCCAGATGTATCACACCCATCCTTCATCACCTCCGCTCCCCACCCATGGCATTTTGCCACCTATGGCCAAAGTGTAGTATGGTTCAATTTGTGACTGCAGTGTTGGATGTGCAATGCCCGTCTGCTTCAGTTAATGAGGCATTTACAAAGTTTTCAGTGCATTGCAAACTGAACACACAAGGTGTGTTGTTTCCCTTTGCCCTTTCAATCAGCTCTTAGTACTTCACTCCTTTATTTTTTCCTAAGTTCTTTTGTCCCAGTCTACCAGAAAATTGGAAAATACATTCTTGGCATGTGCCACATTTGATTTTATAAACATATGAAGTAAAGTGAATCCAGAATATATTTCATGGTTTCTTGTAACAGATTTATTTTATACCTGTTCAGATTTTCCCCTTTTGACTTCCGTCGACTAGTACAGTGACTGAATAAGCCAAAGATGACGAATCGATGATCAGTACAGTGGCCCCTCTATTCTATATCAAAAAGCTCTACCCTACCCGCCCAATCCCTCTACCCTACCCTGCAGTAGAGTAAGTCAAGTTTCCTTTCCTTACTTACTGGCCAGGGAATTAATTAGTTGGAAATAATATGTGGTGGTGAGCGAGACCAGTGAGCAAAGTGGGAGTAAGGACATGATTTGATGTCAAGTTTGGCATATGGGATCCCCTGTGACGAACATGCCAAATACAATCTATATGGCCCATTCCTTTCCCTGTAGTGCAGTCGATCATTTTCCCCAACATCTACTTAAGGCAGACAGGATAATATCCACATTTTATACTTGAGGTGTGTGACGTAGTATCTTATTTATTATTCGTCTGCCCTTTTGAAGTCAGGGTAGGAAGAGAAATACATTTGGGGAAGAGCATGGCTATTGGAATTAAAAATAGATAATTGTCAACTACAGCTGCCCCAGCTGCATACAGTAGCAAAATACCTGACGCTCTGCCTAGCAATGAGCATGGCTCCATTATTGTAGCAGAACCCACAACTTGTACTCCATAGTGCATAATGTGATACTCCTAAATGAGAGGTAATTTATTTTTCCACTCAAAGTGTCTGTTTAATTACTCGGTAAGCCTTTAGAAGTAAAAAAATCAAAACACTGTTTTTCAATCCGATGATATTCTGCCTTAAAACGTTTCTGCCACACAGTTAGTGCTTTTTATCAAAGGCATGTGTGGATAAAACAAAATTGACCTTGTGACTCTCCTAATCATAATCACATCAAATTCCAATGGCCGCAGGGGATCAGCAATGTACTGCTACTGTGCCAATCTCTGATTGAAAACAATAGTTTGCACAGAGCATTATTTACAATTTGTCTTTTATCTTTTTGTGTTTCTCAATATAGCTACTCCAGCTGGCCCACCATTAGGAGCCAACAGGCAGGAGATAGTGGCCTGTATGCGATTGCAGAGGCTGGAGCGTATCCAGCAAGAATACAGGTGGCTGTTGGTCCTGGATTAGGAGTAGAAGGAGGAGGAAATAAATGCCTCTCATCTGGGCCCTAGAGCAGCCAGTCTCCCTCAGCCTCCAGCCTTCCGGCCATCCCTTCGCCGGTGCCACCACCAGCTGACATCAACTGCTGCCACCCCGTCCCTCACTGAGAATAGCAGCCCATTGCTGTGCCGCATCCTGCAGCGGCTGCACACCATCGAGAGCCAGTCCACCGCGATGGAGCAGAGTCTGGACCAGCTCCAGATGGATATCCAGAATGCCCTCTTTTAGCCCTTTTTATAAAAAAAAATGTTCTTGAGGGAGGGACTTGTTGTGGGTGGGTAGAGAGGGTGGGAAGGGAGTTGGGACCGGGTTTCTTCTTTGGACATTTCAGATTTTGGGACATCGGGCTTGGGTCAGTTTGTTTGAGGAGAGGGGTGGGCATTTTTTTGTCCTCATATCACTATAACATCTGCAAGCCTCAGGCCATTTTTCACACTTACTATCCGCCTACCGGTTTGTAGCATTCGCATTAGGCCCTACTGCATTGACACAGCCAACAGACCTGTCACCTAGAGTGGTGCCTTGGTGTAATCATAGGACCTCTTATTCTATCAAATCTACTTACAAGAGTCCACTCCACCTAGTGAAATCAATCAATCAATCACAGAATTTGTAGAGTGCACTACTTACCCGCGAGGGTCTCAAGGCGCTGGGGAAATCAGCCCATACCTTGATCGCTCTTCCAGGTTTACCCTCTATATCCAGACGACAAATCCGATTTGCCACTTTGAGCCAGTCCGTGGCACATGGGGCAGATGAATCGGTCCAGCGTTTACAGATCTCCCGCATTGCTAGAAAACAAGAGGCAACTCTGCTCTCCGCAGAAGGCTGTGTGAAATCATATCCACCCCATTAGAACTTTTATGTGGTTTAGAGTTATAGTAACCTTCATGATATCCTTTCAAATTTTCTCAATGTCCTCCCAAAACACCTTGATACCAGGAAAAGTAAAAAGACATGTTCATCATTAGCTCTTAAAAAACCACATCTTCTACATCTGGGGGTTGGCTGCAGTACAAACTTTGCGTTCTTTTGGGGGGCCCAATATAATCTATTAATAGTGAAAAAATGATTTCGTTTTAGATTTGCTGGTTTGACCACTGAATATGATAATTTCAGGGAATTTTGCCTTATTGATTGTAGGTCCACCCCCTGAAAAGTACCTTCCCACACCAAATATGGTGCCATCATCTTCTTGTCCTCAGCCTCCAGAAACGTCCAGTACCATAATGCAACCTCATTACTTTTAGATCTTACAATCTGGAATATGCACTCAAATTCCCAGTCCCTCCTGATCTCCTGAGCCACACTTACAAGTCAAGATGACAGCTGCACATATTTAAACCTTGATAGGGAATCTCCAGTCTTAGCGCTTAAGACATCCCAGGGTAACACCCCCTGCATTGTCATCAATTCCCCCAGGGTAACAATCCCAGCCCGCCTTAATGGAAGACTCAGCCTGTCCTTCAGGCAGTCCAGGGTACCAGGGGAATCCCAGATAGGTGCAAAGTCGGAATCATAACCAATACCCAAGATCTTCCTCACTCTGAACCATAGGCTTAGTGCTGCCTTTAGGGCCTTCAGTCAAACTTTATTAATACATTTTGGGGCTCGAAACTTATATAAGAAACCAGTTGTTCCGTACTCCCTAATCATTTCTGCTAATAGCACCCCCCATGTTGAACTATCCGACTTACCCAATAGCATCCTACAGTTTTTAAACTGAAAAGTCATGCAATACAGATTCAAGTCAGGGAGGGCGAGGCCACGCTTCTCAAGCCTACGCCTCAACAATGCCTAAATATTTAATCTCAGCTCGCGCCTCCCCCATCCAACCTTCCACATTCCAACACACTACCTCTGACTTAGAGTTATTCACTGAATATCATAATAGGGTCCAAAACTCTGCCGCCAAACGTAAAGGAGACAAGGGACAGCCTTGTCTTGTACCCCTATGGATGCTGAAACTCCTAGTCAATGACCCATTAAGGAGGATTCTAGCTGATGAATTCACACAAAGCCTCCGAAGCGTGGAGATAAAATAAGGAATAAATCCCAATACTTCAAATACACTCCACAAGTATACCCAACATACCCTTTTGAATGCCTTGGCCGCATCTATTGTGACCAAGGCCAGGGGAATTGAGCAAGCAGTGGCTAAGTCAATAGATCCAAACAACTGATGAGTGAGTTCTTGGATTTGCTTCTTTGAAATAAAGCCCTTCTGATCCAGGTGTATTAACTGGGGGGCTAACTTAGCCAATCTTTCTGCCAGAATGCTCGTGACGACCTCATAATCCACATACAGCATGGAGATTAGACGATAGGATTCTGCCTTCCTGGGATCCTTAGCAGGTTTTAAGACCAAATAAATTGTGGCTTCTTCCCACAAATTTGGGACATGCCCGCCCCCCTGATATATTGAATTAAACAATGTCTACCATTCTGGAACAATCTCCTCTATTAAGCGCTTATAGAGTTCTGATGGAATGGCATCTGGACCCCTTGGTAATTGGTGCTTCCAAGCCTTCTTTACCCTCTACTGTAAGCCCAGGAGGCTCAATACTTGTCAACCAGTCTCTAAGCCTATCTGGATAGGAGACGGGGGAACATGGCGGCAGTTTGCCAAACGGCCATGAGCTCCCCTGGGAGGAATGTTTTTTCTTATGCAGTGAGCATCCCGCCCCCCCCCCTTGTGGCACGTATCCACTGAAGAAGGCTGGTGATGACTGTGGATCCTGAGCCCAATGGTTTTGCACTGGGGGCCCTCCTTGACGGTCGCAGCTGCGTTCTCTCCTGAGGCGGCCAGCACAGGGATTTCACCCTGGGAGGAAGCTGCCAGGGAGTTGCAGTGTAGCAGGGCCTCCCAGGCACAGGCTCGTGGCAGCTGCGGCAGAGGCAGCACAAGTCATTAGGAAGACTAGCAAATCCTCCCACCCTCTGCAGCAGTACTTTTGGAGACATTTGGCTGCCCTCAGCCCCAGGGGAGCAGTAGGCATAGAAATTGGGCGGTTGGGAGGCTGCAGAAGAAAATCGGTGGGCCTGCGCCCTATGCATTTAGCTAGGAGCAGTCAATATAAGGCTGGTAAGGCTAGCGGAAATACCTTGAGGTACACATCGCATACTAGTACTACAGCAGCAGCAGCAAGGGTAAGTCCTGGGTTTGAATTACCTCAGTTATATGTGTCTACCACTGCAAAGGGTATAGTGAAGGGGCCGCAATGCCTGCGTGGAAGGGCAGTGGATATTGAGACCGTCACTCCTAAAACTGAGAAACCTACAAGGCTGCCCGATAGGAGCCCTCGAGTTAGGGGAAGAAAGACTCAGCTTTCCCAGGTTAAGGTTACCCCTTCTCCCATATCCTTTTCTAAGGTCCTTACCCTACTGACCTCACATAGTGTGGAGGGAAGTTTGTAAGAGGGCACGAGTCAGGAGGTTTTGAACATTGAGGATGTTACAGCAGTGTCTGTTGCTGTCAGAAATGCCTCAGCTGGCAAAATTATTACCTCTTAAGTAGGAAGTGGGTCAGGCAAAGGCCTGTGCGGTGTAGCTCAGATCCTCACAAGTAACAGGTTTGAGGCTCTTGCAGTATTATAAGAGTCAGGACTGACAGAAGAGCTCTGTCAGTTTAAGTAAGCAGGCGGAGTAGCTAGGGCGCAACACGAGGAATCTCCAGCTGCAATTCTCCTGGGCCTAAAAGAGGAGATTAAAAGTAGATTCAAGGTATCGGAGGCCAACCAGGCGGCCTTTCAAGCCTCTAGCACTGCTCTAGCATGGAGGCTTGATGAGGTGGCTACACATACTGGACCATTGGAGGAAGAGGTAGGCGTGATCAGACAGGACATCGCTAAAAACACTTCTGGGATAAGCCTGCTGACTAAGAAGAATCAAGGAATAAGAGAGGCTCTTGAGAGAGTCGAAAATCACTCCTGGAGGAATAACCTCAGGTTTTTTAATGTTCCGGAGGCAGAGGAGGGTGCTAATATCAAATCCTTTGTAATCTCTTTGTTGCGGGACACAGTCCTGAAAGATAGGCCAGATATTATTCTTGACCAAGAAATACAGCGTGTACATATAGACCCTTTCAAAAGGAACCTTCAAAGGCAGAAACAAAGGAAGATTCTGGTGAATTTTTTCTCCTATGCAGTGAAAGAGGTGATATTAAGTACAGCTTTAAGGGATGGTCCTTTTTCGGCTGGTCAAGCATATTTAGAGTATATTTAAGACTTTCCTGGGGAAGCTCTCTAGACATCCTTATGCCTGCTAGTCATGGGAGGGTTCCCAGGGTGGCATTAAGAGGTGGGTCTAAATAGGGGTTAGGGTTTGGGCACTGGGTGGGGAGCAGTGGGGAAAAAGTAGAAAAAAACATGTCCTCGATATCATCATACCATGGCTTTAATCGCCCTAATGTCTGCAGGCTTTGGATAATGCATTTGAAGAAGGGCTTTGATATAGTTGAAGATGATGGGTGGTAGCAAGTAGTTATCTTTCTTAACATGGAATGTTAATGGTCTTAGAATCCGAGGCAAAGATTTGTGATGTGTTATTTAGAAGAAAGTCTGACTCACATTATTCTATTACAAGAGACCTATTTGACTGCTAGCAAGAGTAGAGCTCTTTTTTCTAAATTCAGATGGGTGAAGAGCTATGTAACTTCGTACCAGGCAGAATATTGTAAGGGGGTGATGATCTTGGTAAGGAGGGGCTCAGGGTTTGAGTTAATATCCTCAAAAACTGATTGTTCAGGTAGGTGGGTCCTGGCAACTATAAGGTGTGCCAGTTCAGAGTTTGTGTGTGGTGGATTTTATCGTCCAAATTTGGATCACCCCCATTATATTGTGAATTGGGAGTGGAATCTAGTTGAGGTAAGGGCCCCGTTGGTTATTGGGGGTGATTTGTAGTAGTCTTTTGGTCTCCATTTTAGAAAGATCCACCCTGAGGAATTGTGCTCCAGCCCCCAGGTCTAGACAGGCTCTTAAAAATATGTTCCAGGATGTTGGTTTGGTTGATGCATAGAGATATGTAAAGGGCCCAATGAGGGGCTACACTTTTCATAGTAAAACATATGGGCATTTTTCTACGTTGCATTATTTCTTTGTGGCTAAAGTTTTGGCAGGTAAAATAAGAGGTCAACCAGTTGCCTGGGCATATTTTGTATCATGCAGCAGTCTTTCTGTCCCTTAAATAATTTGGAGACAAACAAAATCCAAGGTGGACGTTAAAAAGGGCTATCCTCCTTGACCCTGGGGATGTCTCCATTCTGAGAAAAGCCTGTGCTGACTTTTTTCTTGATAATGCAGGCTCAGCTTTGCTTGAGGTAATATGGGACCCTTTTAAAGCCTACATTAGAGGGGTTTTCCAAAGTCAGGCACACTTAAAAAATAAGGCAGAAACAGCAGAACTGAGCAGATTGGAGCAAAAAGTGGGGGAGTTGGAGGCCGTTATACAGCAGCAAAGTACGGGCGTTGAGAAAGAAAGGGAAAGGTTCTTAAAGCAATTGGAGGAGGCATGGTTAAATTAGTAAATCAAGTTGGATATGAAGTGTAGAGAACGGAGCAAACCAGGTTCATGAGACAATTTGAATATGGGGAGAGAGTGGGTGGGTTGTTTGCCTGGCAGGCAAGGGTTGAGAGATCCAGGAATGACATCAGGAAACTGGTTGTCAATCTACAAGGAGATGTCTCGTATAAGGTTGAGGATATGCAGGCATTTTTGGTCTCTTTATTTTCTGAACTATATTCAGAAAAGGTTATCCCGGATAGGCTTAGAGATTGGTTGACGTGAGTGGGGTGGGCATGTTGTGTAGGTGGGAGAGGTGGGTTTCTTTATTAAAAAAATAAAGGGGAAATAAAGTTTTATCAAAATGAATGCCTGAAGTAGTTTTTTTTTACTTTTACTTTACAGTGCTGCCTTTAGTTTTTTCGTAGCCTATTTATGTGCTTGGAAGAGAGAGTGTACCGCTTAGTTATAGAGTTATATCTCTCTATCTTGACCATTAGGGGGGATGCTGCCATGACCTATATTGTCCAAAACAACCTAGATAAATTATAGTAGCAGTTAGTTACTTACTTACTAAGTAACTAGTTCTAATCACTCTATAGTTGTCTTACCTGTATATAGATGAAGCAATAACAGGGAAGGATTCACAACTTCACAAGCGAGGTCCCACTTCCACCCTGGTGAGCTCCAACTGTAGGATAACTGAGAATGATTATCCATTGTAGGCAACTAAATGGAAATAAAAAGACTGAGTTTGTGGGTTATATCAAAGCTTTACAAAGAATTTACACAGGAGTACAACATGATGACAAGAATTCCTGATAGTGAACAAAAATCAAAAAGTAGCAATAGTAGCAATTTGCATATTGGGAAGCTACTAGTAACTTGCGAAATCCTCGAATCATAAAAAATGGACTTGAAGTCTGAAGTGGACAAGCTTAGGTTAGGCGTTTATGGTCATGCAACACAAGGCCTGAATGATGATGCTACTGACTGATGTTCTTCATTCTATATCTACAATATGAATCACTTTTCATGCACGGGTGGGTAAATGGGGCCAGTGTGGGCTATTGCTTAGAAGATCCTGCAGTAAGTTGGTGTTGCTTTCACCGTATCCGCCCCACCAAGTGTGTGATCCATTGATGGTGTAAATTAAGCAACACCTCAATAAATCACACAGCTCTGGGGAAAAGGGTTAGGGATTTGGGGAAAGTTTTGACAAAGACAAACACTACACAAGGACAACATTC
The DNA here is from genome assembly GCA_963921515.1 of Calotriton arnoldi. NCBI lineage: Eukaryota > Metazoa > Chordata > Amphibia > Caudata > Salamandridae > Calotriton > Calotriton arnoldi. The sequence goes on from CAWUFW010017815.1 coordinate 198,911, forward strand.
CTCTGGGCAATGAGCAGAGCAGTACATCATTCATCATCAATTCATTGTGGAAAGAAATGAAGGAATGAATATGGCAGAGTACAGTTAAATGCATTGCAAACAGTCCTCCGTGCCCCTGAGACCCAAGTTATCAGTTATCTAAATGTTATGTCTTCTAGGTTGGGAGTTAACACACCCTTCCAGTTCTCCAAATATGATTGTTAAAAGAAAAATGATACTGCATTACAAAATTAGGTGGTGCATCTATATTCTCCTCGGAAATGCCCATCACTCTTGGGTGTCTGTCTGGACTGGTCCGGTAGGTAAGCAGGAGTGTTGAGCTCATCTTTCGCTTTTAATTCGTTATGGAGACTAGAAGGCCTGTGTATTGTAAAACAGAAACTGCATTTTAGAGTCAAGGAGAAGGACAGAAGGAAGATAAGCTTCATGTGGAGTGTATCAAGAAGACTTAGAGCAAAAAAAACAACTGGGGTACTCAGAGTTTCACTTTTGCGACGAGTCCAAAACACACAGCAGCATTTCACAAATAAACACACCTCTCCATTCCACATAGCTAAGTACTAGACATCGTACTCTTGGTTTACATTTGAACTGAACTTCTTGCTTCTAGCTGTTATGGGTACTCCTGCAGCTCTCGCCCTGAGTTCGTCCATCCTCCTCCTGACTCTGAGTAACTCCATGACTGGTCTGGAAGTTATCATGACCTAAACAAGACAGACATGTAGTGCACTGCTGTTGAAGAACAAGTAGAAAAACAGAATTGCAGTATTTTGCATAGGTTTTTGTATGTTAACTAAGGTGACTGTTCAGGTCTCTGAAGAACCAGAAAAAAGGAGAGGACCCTGCAAGTAAATCTGGCTAAGTGTGAAAGGGCCAATCACCTCAGGGAAAAAATGATTGTCCATCACTCAGGCCCCAAACATTGCAAATCAATCATCTCAAGAAAGTTCCCCCATTACAGTTCAACACACCCTCCCACACTGTCAGCCACCAGAGGTATCATCAATCATCACTCACAATCATTCGATAATCAGATCAGTCATTGGTGCAATTTCTATCTGTTCCAATCCAAGCACGGTGGTTGGTACACTATCTCCCCTTTGATGCAAGAACAGATTAGAATTTGTTAGTCTTGTAAATCAAACGATTGTCTGGTGCAGCCATCCTAGAGGATAAAAAAACAGAAGGATCATAGGAGTGGACCATACAAGTTAATTAATTTTCACTAAGTAAGTTTGTAAAAGCCAATCACCTCCAGGAAAAAAATTATTGCCCATCACTCAGGCCCCACACATTGCAAATCAAACATCTCAAGCAAGTTTCCACATTACAGTTCAACATCCTACCTCACTGTCTGCCACCACATGATGAATCATCAATAATCATCACTCCCACAATTACTCACTGGGGCAATAGTTGTAGTTACCTCTTCCTATCCAAGCATGGGTAGTTTAGGTATTAGGTTTCATCTTTGATGCAGGCAACACATTGGAATTTGGTATTGGCACTCTTGTAAATCAGCGATCTTCTGGGGCAGACCTGCTAGTGCTAAGTGATGGAAAAAAAGAATAGACAATAGGCATGAAGGGGGGGCAGGCTCTGTCTCCAATGTCATGGAGGAATTGTGGAGGCTTCTTTAATGCACACACACTGGTGAAACTGCAATACAGCAATATATGTGACAAAAAAATGGTGGGCAGCATAAATCTGACACAAAAATAATAATGCTCCACTAGCTACTTTTTTTGGCAAAGAGAGAAGTTCAGCAAGAAATAGTTTAAAAGTTCTATAGAGGCACTGGCATACTTTGACTGGAAAGCACAGTTCATCTTCAAACTCAGGTGGTTCACCCAGAAGTTGACTAGCTAACACACTTAATTCTGACCAATCATCCTCCTCCTCCTGTGCTGTTTCAGGAACAGTGTAATTGTATGGTATGAAATGATGGTTCATTCTGATCATAGTCAGTCTTGCCACGTTTTGAGGCGAGAGACTGGTCCTTCTCACTGTAGCAACCGCACCAGCTGCACTGAACACATGCTCAGCAGACACACTGGCTATAGAACAAGCCAGATACTTTATTGCCAGCCTGCTAAGCTCTGGCCATTGTTGCATCCTTCCATACCAATACATCAATGTATGTTGATCCACATAGACCTCTTTTGAATCATCCAGATGCTCCTGGAATATCCTATGGATTGTCATTGGTGCTGGCACTTGCTCAACCTTTTTTGCCATTGCCTCTGCACTGGACTTAAGCCCTGCTGATTGAAACCAATACATTGCAGAGGTTGGGTCCGGTCCTTCCATTGCTGTTGTTGCCGGTGTTCTGGTTGAAGGTGTTGTTGGCTGCTATGAGACAAGACTGCCATCTCTGGCAGTTGAAGGTGGCACTCAAGAACTGTGGGGTGGGACTCTAGGTTCCAGACGTTTTTCTTCCAGGACTCCGTCTTGCTCTACAATCCACCTCTTGTATTTTGAAACATCCCCTTCAAAAAAAGGACTGAAAGTGGGCAGATTTTTTTTGTACTGTGGATCAAGTAGTCTGCCACAGATGTACTCTTTGGACATGCTGATGTCATGTTGCAGCCTTGTATTACAAGCCCAGTGAATGCCATTGTGAAGTCATAGAGGTGGGTGATTCTGCTGGTGCACTGTTGGGAGCAGGGCTGCTTTGCGTGAAGATGCCACCCTCTTCTTCCTCATCATCACCTCCCACCGTGATTGGACTTGTAACTGATGTTTCCCGGCTCTGTTCTTCACCACAACCATGTTCAGTAATATTTTAAGGTGCTCCTCCCACTTGATAGTGTGGTGTTTTTTCATATGGGTTGTTTGGCCTCCAGTACCATAATGCGTACCAGACTTCCCTTGCCGAACATTCATGTTGCAAATGCTACATACTGCAATCTGCTCCCCCTCTTTGCTAACCGTAAAAAAGTCCCAAACTGGGGAGAAGTAATTACTTTACTTTGCCACTGCCAATGCCTGAATAAGAACTGGAGGTAGGTGGGTATGATGCATCGGGGCAAACTGAGTGCTGGGATGTGAGGCAGAGTGCGCCCACCCTCCTTCTGTTTGAAAAGGCTCTCTTGAGCTAATGAGCTGACGAGCTCTGGTTGATGCACCTGCGCCCAGTGAGTGGTACAGATACCTGAGAAGACTTTGGGCAGCATTTCCAGCATCCCCAAAAAGAATGTGTTGCTTTCTACTGAAAAAGGACAACTATCCTGAAACACGTGTCTAGAGATGCACAGCACTGGCTGCACCAACAAGGGTGAAAAACTAAATCCTGACACTGAATTAAGTGTTATCATGCACTGCATTTACTATGATGCATTGGGGCAAACTGAGTGCTGGGATGTGAGGGAGTGTGCGCCCACCCTCCTTCTGTTTGAAAAGGTTCCATTGAGCTAATGAGTTGACGAGCTCTGGTTGATGCACCTGCGCCCAGCGAGTGGTACAGAGACCTTAGAAGACTTTGGGCAGCATTTCCAGCACCCCCAAAAAGAATGTGTTGCTCTCTACTGAAGAAGGACAAGTATCCTGAAACACGTGTCTAGAGATGCACAGCACTGGCTGCTCCAACAAGGGGAAAAAACTAAAGCCTAACACAGAATTAAGTGTTATCATGCACTGCATTTACTTTGATGCATCGGGGCAAACTGAGTGCTGGGATGTGAGGCAGTGTGTACCCACCATCCTTCTGTTTGAAAAGTCTCCCTTGAGCTAATGAGCTGACGAGCTCTGGTTGATGCACCTGCGCCCAGCGAGTAGTACAGAGACCTGAGAAGACTTTGGGCAAAATTTCCAGCACCCCCAAAAAGAATGAGTTGCTCTCTACTGCAGAAGGACAACTATCCTGAAACACGTGTCTAGAGATGCACAGTACTGGTTGCACCAACAAGGGTGAAAATCTAAAGCCTGACACCGAATTAAGTGTTATCATGCACTCCATTTACTATGATGCATCAGGGCAACCTGAGTGCTGGGATGTGAGGCAGTGTGCGCCCACCCTCCTTCAGGTAGGTGGGTGTGTCATCAAATTGCCTCTCTGCTTCTCCTGAGGTAGGGGTTGCTGCAGGTCTCAGCTGGGGCTTTGCAAATATGGGAGCTGGTGGTGCTACCTGTACCACATCCCTCGGAGCACGTTGAATAGTAATTTTAGACTCCTCTGTTACCTTCCACAACAACTGTCTCGTCATCATCCTCATCATCCCCTTCCATAAGTCTAAGTTTGTCAGGAATTTTTCTTATCCCTTGCGTCTCCTGTTGTCTCCTGGACTCTGCCGGGGTCCACTCCATGTCGCTATCATTATCATCATCAAAAGTGGTGCTTGGAGAAGATGGTGGAGTAGTACCCTTCCTTTTCCTTGCTGGAGATCTGGGAGCCCTAAAAGAGGAGGTTCTTGCTCGGAAGGAAGCTTAACCTCCTGTTCTGATCCAACATCAGGAAAATACACTATTGCTGGCTGTGGCTGTTGTCCACTTTGCTCTCTTTCCTGAAATGATTGTGTACTACTTTGCAAAAGGGACAAATCTAATTCAACGTCACTACAGGGCTTGAAAAATCCACTCGCCCATTCACATTATCGAGCAAGATTTATTCAGGATGAGCTATTTTTAGGGAATACTCACCCTTTCTGGTGAGTTGAAAATCCTCTTAACTTCAGTCACAGAATAAAAAGTAAATTTAGGAAGACCAACTGACTTTTGACCTCTGTCTCTGAAAGCAGAGCAAATGTGACAAGATAACTAGATTTAAAGGCATCTTTATTGCTCACCAAGTGAAAGAGCAATAAAAATGCCTTTAAATCTTATCTGTCATATTTATTTTTTATTGTTGTATTTATTGAGATTTACATTTTGATAAAGACATTTCACGCTTCATGTAGCTGAGCAACAGGACAAATATATGACATAATATGCATACTAGAAGCATTTACATAGGAAAGAACAAAAAAGAAAAAAACTGAAACCAAATGCAAACATTTAAGAACCACAGTAGCGTCTTCAAAGATACACAGTAGGTGCGACTATGCGTACACATAGTTTAAAACAGATGTCAGGTTGGTTACTCGATTTGACCCCAAGTACCCGTAACGTGCTAGCAGCCAGTATGCACACTCACTGTGAAGTGTTTACCGTGTCAGGAACCGGATCAGAGGCTGGTAAAGCCGTACCCGCTAAATATGCTTGATACAATCCACAAAAGTTTTTAGGACGACTCTGGGGGGGGGAGCAGCTCACTATACAATTCCGTCTGTGTGTTGCAGTATAACATATCTCGTGTCCACTCCTGCATAGTGGGTGGAGGGCCACGCATCCAGTGCATTGCTATTCTACGCTTTGCAATTAATAAACCCATTTCAACCAATTTTCGGATTTCCTTCTTTATGTTCTTAGTATAACCCAACAGGGCCATCAAAGGATCCGGGGATATAGCCACCTCAGTGATGTCACTCAGCGTCTGGAATACCTGCTTCCAGTATTTGGCAACCAATGGACATACCCAGGCCACATGTAGAAAATCTGCAGGGCTCACTGTGCACCGTTCACACTCAGCTGTCTCACGCAACCCATACCGAAAAAGACGCTCAGGCGTGTAATTAACTCTTTGTAGGTATTTGAAATGAATTAGTCGGTGCCGGCCATTTAAGGAGACTCGTCGGTTTGCAGCTATATCTCCAGATATCGTCGTCTATAATCATGTCTAGATCATACTGCCACTCCAGCCTTGATTTTGTATAAAAATTCTTGAGATAGTTTTGCACTATACCATATATATTGGACACCAATCAGCAGGGGGACTCCGATTTTAATATAAGTGTGAGAGGAGCTACCTCCGGTGGCTCCACCATTTCGTCCCCTAGGATATCTCGCAGGGCGTGCCTCACCCTACAGTACTAGAATTGCACTAATGGCGTGACTTCGTGACTTACAGCCTCAACTTCAGCCCACATGCTTGCTCTCCTTTCCAGGAAGAGGTCACCAGCTTTAGACATGTTTATGGTCTTTAATGCTTTGAGTGATGCCCGATCCCCACTCATTGGGAGCCAAGTACACCACTCCAGCGGGGCAATTGGGGAGTACAGTATGTTCATAACACAAAAACATCTCGGGTCTGTGCTAGCATGAAACCAGTTTAGAAAGAAAGAAAGAGTGAATCAGTGTCTCACAATAAAGCCCCAAAAGGGGAGCAATCCCTTTTAGGATGAATGCCCTCACCCACCATAGGTGGCCTGCTTCATCATATGGGCTTCTCCTCCCAGTGGGAAAACCTAGTCCCACTGAGGGCTACAACTCCCTCACTGTGAGGTAGGAGCTCTGGGATGTTTTCAAGATTGTCCTATACTGTTAAGGATGCTAAAATCCCATATGTGAGTAGCAGGTGTCGTGAGGGTGCAGCGCAAAATGTGAGTGAAATTGAAAAAGTGAGTTTAAAACTACCTAGTGGGGACAAAAAACTCTTTATTAACTTGCCCGAACTGGCAGGGTTAAAAAGCAGTGCAAAGCAGTATAGATTCAAACTGATAAGATGTATAAAACGGGCGACATGTTTCAGCCTAAGTGATCTATATTAGTATCTAGGCTTTCATCAGGACGAGAACCAATAAACAAAGCTGCTGCTGTTCGCGTGAAAGAAAAATGAAAATAAATAAATTGATACAAAACCAGTAATCCTATGTTAAGTTCGGTATTACTGGAGCTTTATCTGTAAACGTGAGACACAAAGAAAAATTGCAACAAGTCAAAACAACCCAACAATGCATTATTTCAACACGGTACATGCTAGTATGCATGAATTATTAATATATCCTATTGAGTCCAATAAGGTACTCTTCTCAAATCTACTTACCCAAAATGTAGGATAAGTAGCCCCACCTCAACCTGGTAACAACTCAGGGAAGGGGGCCCCGCTCTGTAAAAAACAAGATCATGTGTCACACATATGTGTTACGCAATGTGGGCACTGATCTAGTAAAAAAGAAGGTGCTGGTGGTGAACCTAACAGTTAGTGAATCAGTGAAAAGTGGACTTAAAAAAGATTTACAATCAGATGTGCTCCTAGCGCCATCATTAACGATTAAGTTTTTATTGAGATTACATGATGTTACTGGCAAGTGGTGTCATTTAGAGTTAACTTCAATATGATAACCGGATGTTGCTAAGGGGAAACGGATAGACTTCCACTCGCTGTTGGGTGTACCTGCTATGTCCTACCACCTAGATAGTCATTAGTGGAAATGGTCACTCATATTATAAAATATGCGTAATTGCTGCATACTTAATAATTATATTACGTGCTGTTGTATAAAAGCAGGCCCAAAAACCTTGTCTTGGTTATCTCAACAAGGGGTAAGCTGTTGTAAAACAGAAATCGGTAAATACTCTGTCTGAGTATACCCCACATTGCATCAAAGACCAAAGCTACAGCGTGCTTCTTACACTATGTCTTGCGCTGCTGTAGGGTTCCACAAAATATTGCACTTGAAGTCACAAACTCTATATTATCGCTACCATTTGCGCTCAGAAGTCAACTAGACCTTCACACATAATTATACAGTCACACATGCATTAGCAAGACTCACCTCTCTGTCGGTACCCCGTCGTGGTACATGAGCTGCAACCAGAGGTACTGACGGGAGGATTTTGCGGCATTTAAATATTGGCAAAAAAACATGTGTCATGCCCGTGCCAGGACCCATGGGTATCCTACTCGACTGACTGATCAGGGTGGTGCGCATGCGCGCTCTCAATTGTTATGACCAGAACGCATGTGCGTTATTACTCTACTCAGATGACTTAATTAATGCGCATGCGTGATATTGCTCCACTATGATGAATTGAATCTTCAAAGCTTTATCCATAAAGCTGTATTGCTTGGTACCGTTTATAACCTTTATCGAACACCCCGTTGTCTAGAGGAAATTAATGGATCAACCATACTGGTGTGTATACAGTATTACTGGGACCCTAGGTCCACGTTTGTTACCCTTGTCGGACACTCGGTTCGCTAGAGGAGATTAAAATAACTACCATATTCATGTGTATAAAATATCACTGGGACCAAAGGTCCGCGTTTTTATTCTGAGCGGGATATTCTTATAAGGCATGTGAAATGTTGGGAAGACAGACTTGCCCTTGTTTTAGTATTTAGCAGACACTGTTGGCAGTTTACCTCAGTCTTTCAGGTTCTTTTCATCTTTGCTTTCTTTCTTTGTCACAGTTTTTTCTTTTTCTTCCTCCTTCTTTCCCACTTTTGTGTTTTTCTCTCTCTTTCTCTTTATCAAATTCTGATGAGGGTGAATAAGTGTTGATCCCCAAAAATGAGTGCTGTTGGACCCCGCCTGCATTTACCGGCTCAAATAAAGCACTGATCACTCACATTGAAGGTAGCCAATGGCTGAATTCGACTGACCTATTGCCCCAGGCTGAATGACGTAGTGGGTGGAAGAAAAATATGAATGACATAATAACACACCAATGGATGAAGAGGGCTGCCACTCTCAATATATCCTCTACCTCAACTCTCTGACTCATTCCAAACCTCTTTCTACTACTCTTTCCAATGCACTACCCTATTTCTCACCCTATACCTCTATCACTATATCCTCTACCTCCACTCTCTCATTCATCCCACGCGCCATACCACTACTATGACCCCCAAAATAACCCTTTCGAGACTCTTCCCTACTCCACTCCTCCTTGCATCATCTCATACCTCTTTTTACTATTCCGATCTCCAAAACAAGCCTTTATAAACCCTTCCCTCTGACTCTTCCCCCTCTTCACCCTTTTACTCATCCTCGTCTACCTCCCTTTTACTCATCCCAAGCCTCTTCCTACTGCTATGAGCTCTAAAACAAACAAAACAAATTCTAAATCCTTCCCTCTTCTATCCCTCCACTATCCTTTTCAATCCAAATAACAGACTAACATACCCACTACTCAAATTAATTTCATATTTCACTATACTAATTCACCACTAATCCTTTATGGGTTCCCGAGTAGCGTGCTACTCACCAAAAAAGCACTTGAACACCTCATCAGAGGTAGCAAGCGCTATATAAATGCAAACCTTTTTCCCATCTCTATCCCTCCACTATCCTTCTCAATCTAAATAACTGACTAACATATCCATCACTCAAATCACTTTCATATTTCACTATACTAATTCACCACTAATCTTATATGGGTTCCGGAGTAGCGTGCTACTCGCTGAAAAAACGATTTGACGCCTCGTCAGGGGTAGTAAGCGCTAGATAAATGCAATTACAATACAATTACAATACAATACAATACATAGTAATTATGTCATTTAAAAAAGGAGATTTAAGAGTTTTGGGATTGGTAAGGATTCAGGGTAGCAAAGATCTCAATAGGAGTTTTAGGGTACAGAGGTGGATAAGGGTATGGGCAGTAAGTGTTTTAACCAGATCGGTGCTCATGACGAGCCCAGCTCGTCATGAGTCACAGTGGAGCTGTGCTCATGATGAGCTGGGCTCGTCATAACGGCCGCGCTCCGCCCACGCGTGATTAATTCCCCGCCTGTGCGGGAGAATTAATCAGTGGGCGGGGTTGTGATGAGCCCAGCTCGTCATGAGCACAGCTCCACTGTGACTCATGACGAGCTGGGCTCGTCACGAGCACCCCGGCACCGCGATCACCCCCCCGCCCCCGCACCGTGGGGGAATTACCCCCGCAGGGAAGGGGTTAAAGGGTTTTTAGGGTTCAGGGATGGGTAAGTGTATGGGTAGTCAGGGTTTTAAGGGTTTTTAGGGTTTAGGGATGAGTAAGGTACAGGGAAATAAGGGTTTTTTAGGGTTCAGAGATGGGCAAGGGTACTGGGTAGTAAGAGATTTACAGAGGATTGTACGGTTCAGGGATGGGTTAGGTTTAATTAAGGGTTTTTAGTGTTCAGGAATGGGTGAGAGAATGAGGTAGTAAGAGTTTTTTTGTGTTCAGGAATGGGTAAAGAGTAGCAAGGCTTTTAAAGTAGTTTTTAGGGTCCAGGGGTGGCAGGGGTGTGGGTAGTAAGGGGTTTGAGGATTATTTTAGGGTTCAGGAATGGTTAAGGGTATGGAGGGGTAAGTGGCTTGTATGGTTCAGGGATGGGTAAAGTTACAGGTTATAAGTATTTTACAGAGTTTGGGATAGTATGAGGTAGTAAGGGTTTTATGTTTTTTTAAGGTTTAGGGATGGGTAAGTGTTAGAAACGGGGTTTCTGGTTAGCAGAGGTATGCACTCAGTCAAAGCAGGAACCACATTCCTAGTGAGGGTAAGTCACAAACTCCCTAAAAATAACCTGTCCTCACCCTCTGGTAGCTTGGTACAAAGCAGTAAGGCTTAACTTAAGAGGCAATGTGTAAAGGTGCAATACTTCAAACAGTAAAACAGTGAAAATATGACACAAAAAGATACCACACTTAGCTAGAGAAATAGAGCTTAATTTACTGAACAAAACAAGACCAAAATAACAAAACTCCAATAAGTATAACTGGAATTATGATTTTTTTTAAAGAATAAACTGAAATGTAGTGCTCAAAAGCATAAAACGTCAACTAGAGCTATCTGGTCGCACTAGATCAGACCAATCCAAAAGTTCAGGCTGACCGCGATGGAGCACCAGTCGGATCCACGGACCAGCTTTAGCCTGCTGAAACAGTACCTTGGTTCACGGTTGTGTCAAGGACAAGATGCGAGGATCAAAGGAGGTGATGCATCGGCATTGGCCCTTTGGATGTAGGCAATGCATCTGATTCAAGCTGCACAAAGTCAGAGATGCATCGGGAATGAAGATAATGCATCGTCCCTTCGACGATGCAATTTCCTCGATCCTTGCAGCAGCGTCGATGCATCAGTATCGATGAGGAGGTGAGTCCTCGATCCTCCCAGCAGCGTTGATGCATAGGCGTCGATCCAGATGCGCTGGTTCCAAGTGGCGCAACCGAGGCATGTGTGGATTTTGGTAGTTGCAGCACTTTATACCCACTTCCGTGGGGCCAGGACTGGATTGACACCACTTGGCAGGGAAAGATTCTCACATGGCTGAATCCGAGTGCTGTAGCAGGTGAGTTGGAAGTCTTTTATATCCCTGAGACTTCAATCAGGAGGCAAGCCAGCAAACAATTGTAGTCACTTTGGGTCTGGGTTGGAGAGATGCAGGTCCAGTCCTCCGCCCACCCAGGCAAGAGGGCAGCAAGTCAGCACAGCAGAGCAAGAGTCCAGCAGAGTGGCACTCCAGCAGACTGGGAGTTATTTTAGCAGCAGAGCAGTCCTTCTTCCTAGCAGAGTATCCACAGGTCCAGAAGTGTACTAAGTTGGTGGTGTCAGGTGTCCAGTACTTATACCCAGTTGTGCCTTTGAAGTGGGGGAGACATCAAAGAGAGGCCATTGAAGTACACGGAGTCCCTGCCCTTCCTGCTCTGGCTCCAGACTCACAACAGCAGGGGTATGCAGCTCTTTGTATGGGAATAGTACACAGCCCATTGAGGTGTGCATGTCTGCTCCTCCCTCCCATCCTGTCCAGGATGGCCCTTCAGGATGTGGATGGCCTTTCAGTCACACCTAAGCTTTTTACATGTGGCTGTCTAGAGGGAAAGCACAAAGCCCAGCTGTTCCCCACCCCAGACGTGTATTCAGAGATAGGAAGAAAGCACCAAATGTTTAAATTAAGAAAATGCCAACTTTCTAAAAGTGGCATTTTCAGAATGACAATTTAAAAACTAAATTCACCATAAGTTAGGATATAAAATTGTGATTCCTGAGACACCAAAATTGAGGGTCCCAGCTCTTCCCAATTGGAAATTACACTTATAAGATGTAATAAAGTAATCCCAGTGATAACCTATGGGAGAGATTGGCCTTGCAGTAGTGAAAATCGAATGTAAGAGTTTTTCAATGCAGGACATGTAAAACTTAAAAGTACATGCCCTACATTTAGAATAGACTGTAGTCTGCCCTTGGGGTGTCCAGGGTCTACCTTAGGGGTGACATATGTATGAAAAAAGAAGATTTGGGCTTGGCAAGAGGGTTGACTTGCACGTCGACATGCCAATTTAAACTGCACACACAAGCTCTGCAATGGCAGGCCTGAGACATGTTTAAAGGGCTACTTAAGTGGGTGGAACAATCAGTGCTGCAGGACCACTAGTAGCATTTAATTTACAGGCCCTGGGCACATGTAGTGCACTTTACTAGGGGCTTATAAGTAAATTAAATATGCCAATTGTGGATAAGCCAATGTTATCATGTTTGAAGCAGAGAGCACATGCACTTTAGCACTGGTTAGCAGTGGTAAAGTGCCCAGAGTCCTAAAGCCAGAAAAAATGAAGTCAGCAAAAACAGGTGGTCTGAAGGCAAAAAGTCAGTGGAAACCATACCAAGGATGCCAGGTCTAACACGTGCCACCCCCCCAGCTGAAAAGGGGAGAGCTAGCCAACCCCTCAGGAGTTTTCTTTACTAAAGTGGAAGAACCTGGAGAGTTTTGTTTGCTACAGGACGATGTTCCACAGTAAAGTCAATTCCCTGTAGGGAGATTGTCCACTTCAACAGTTTGGGATTTTCACCCATCATCTGCATTAAACATCTGAGGGGTCTGTGGTCTCTCTGAACCCGTAAGTGAGTGCCAAACAGGTATGGTCTCAGCTTCTTCAGTGCCCAGACCACAGCAAAGGCTTCTCTCTCTAGTGCGCTCCACCTCTGTTCCCTGGGAAGTAGCCTCCTACTGATGAAGGCTACAGGTTGATCTATGCCCTCTTTATTTAGCTATAAGAGCACAGCCCCTACATCATATTCTGAGGCATCTGAGAAGTCAGGGGCCTTGAGCACGGGTGCTGTGCTCATGGCCTCCTTCAGGGTGTAAAAGCTTTTTGGCACACCTCTGTCCAGATCACCTGACGTGGCTGCTTCCTGGAAGTCAGCTCTGTCAAGGAGCAGCAGTGGTGCCATATCCCTAGTCAAATCTCCTGTAATAGACAGTGAGGCCTAAGAAGGCTTTCACCTCAGTCTGGCTCTTGGAGGGTTCCCAAGCCAGAATGGTTTCAATTTTGTCTTGGAGGTGCTGCACCTTGCCATCTCCCACTTGGTGACCCAAGTAGACCACTGAGCCCTAACATTTAATTTACAGGTCCTGGGCACAAGTAGTGCAATTTACTAGGGACTTATAAGTAAAATAAATATGCCAATTGTGGACAAGCCAATGTTACAATGTTTAAAGCAGAGAACATGTGCACTTTAGCACTGGTTAGCAGTGGAGAAGTGCCCAGAGTCCTAAAGCCAGCAAAAATGAAGTCAGCCAAAACAGGTCTAAAAGTAAAAAGTCAGGGGAAACCACACCAAGGATGCCAGGTCTAGCACGAAGCATAAGGGGTAAAAAGGGGTAAATGTACACAGGTAGAGCAGAGAGAAAAAGATATATATAAATACGCAAAATACATATACATATGATAGATAGAATAGATAGATAGATAGATAGATAGATAGATAGATAGATAGATAGATAGGTAGATAGAGTTTTTTTTTTTAAAAAGGGGATTTGGAGAGGTTTCCACCTTGTAAACAAACATTAAATATATATTTAATTACTGAAAAAACAATGGCTAAAGGGGCATTATAGTTAGGCGACAATGTCAGTGATAACTTAACATTTTAAACAAAAAAAAACTGAAATTCGCCAGTTATAGTTCGATGAGCTAACTATAACATGCTCTCGGCCATACACTGCTTTTGACCTCAGAAATCACATCACTCATGCCATGTTCAATGACATCATTGATGACATCACTCATGTCATCATCTAATCAGTATGACAGTTTGATACACACTTATCATACTGCAAGTTATTCAATAAGGTACACTTTGACCCAATTTTGTATATTCTCTTTACTGCTAATGGGTGTAAACTTTTGCAACAGTCCTCACCTCCTAATGGGTCTTGAGTGTGTGGAGGGGGGTCAGCTCTCCATGAATGGTTGTGCACTACCAAAGGGCCATGCGTAGCAGTGACATGCAGACGCACATTTAAATGATTACCCACAAGAGGTCCACTATCTCTATAAGCTTTCCTCCAAGGCAACGTTTACATATAGTACGTGCTTGCTCTAAGGAGCCTCGTGTGTCTAATGACCTCTGTATAGGGCAAACACTGCATGCAGTATGGATTGGGGAGAGACTGGCCTGAAAGATTACATATGCAGAGGGAAGGCTTTGTGTAGTAGGGCTTGGTGAGGGATTGGCCTGTCCGCAAAGATCTCTCTGCAGAGCGAAGGCTGTGCATAGTAGGGTTTTCTGAGGGACAGGCATGTCCGCAAAGACCTCTGTGCAGGACAAAGGCTCTGTGTAGTAAGGTTTAATGTGGGACTGGCCATTCCAATAAGACCTCTGTATAGGGAGAAGGCTGTGCATAATAATGTCACATATACCAGAAGCAACATCACAATATAAGGGGTTGCCATTTTAAATAAGACAGGCTGGATCACTGACACAATATCGAGACCAAAAATATCGTGATACAGAAATATTGTGTCAAAAATACATATATATATATATATATATATATATATATATATATATATATATATATATATATATATATATATATATATTATCTACTGGCGGTCGCCAGTAGATAGTTATAGTTAGGACCTATTTTCCAAAGGAAATCCGCGACATTCTATTTGAAATAACTCTTGCGTCGGTTGACGAATCTTCGCGAAATTTTCAAACTTTATGGCCCGCTCCGGTCCGCTCCTGCCCTGAAAGTCTCAGGGTGATTCGTCAAGCGGGGGCCGAGGAAAAAGGGGGGTCCCAAAACGTGTTTTCCCCATTCATTTTCCCATAGGAAACTTTAGACACGGCTACAGCCCGAACTGCTGAACGGAATTACACCAAATTTGGCAAAGAGGTAGTTCTTGGTTCAGAAAGAACCCTTTTGTTAAATGGTGTAAATCCGTTCAGTAGTTGCGGAGAAATTAAAAAATAAGAGTCAAAAATCAATTTCCCATAGGAAACTTTATGCAAGGCTACAGCCCGAACTGCTGAACGGAATTGCACCAAATTTGGCAAAGAGGTAGTTCTTGGTTCAAAAAGAACCCTTTTTGTTAAATGGTGTAAATCCGTTCAGTAGTTGCTGAGAAAATCAAAAGTAAAAACACATATATATCTGGGCGGAGCCTAACCACACATGTCATCGTGAGATCTGATTGGCTGTCAGCACTTCATCCTGGAATTGCTGGCAGCCATCTTGGGACCAATATAAATGATAGTACCCCATTGAAATGCATTGTAGTGAATCGAAGATTTTGAGGGTTACCAAAAGGAGAACTATAAAGGGTGATAACAGACTTTAGTTACATTAGAATTCATTTGTTGATGGTACCATACTAATTTCAGGAATTGTGGTGTGTTCTAAGGTGATTTTATCCTGTGAAAAACCTTCTGCTGGGATATCATGAATCATGTTTGAGAGAAAACTATTTTCACATGCTTGTCCCATACAGTTTTGGAAGGTGCTCCAGAAGCTAAAATGAGAGCATATTTTCTGTAAATTCACATTATCTTTCTCAGTCATGTGAGAATGAAGTCTGACATTCTCAGTAAAACATGTACATCCAACAAGGGCAGAGACTGTCAGTTGATTCCTTTGTGTTCTACTGCAGCTTCCCAGAGTGTTCTAAAGAACAACTAGAGTGCTAACAGCCTTACTTATGACAAAAGTATGGCACACCTGAAGCCATCTTGATTGGAATAAACTGGTAACACTTAAAACATTTAATTTAAAAAGGAACAAAATGATGGGGTTCATCTTGTCATAGAAATTATGGTTAGTGCTCTGGAAAGAAAAATTAGGACATGTTTCAAGTGTGATCTCAAATATCTTCCTGTTATATTTCAACAGGAGCAGCCTGTCAGTTGATGCCTTTGTGTTCTACTGCAGCTTCCCAGAGTGTTCTAGAGAACAACTAGAGTGCTAACAGCCTTACTTAAGACAAAAGTATGGCACACCTGAAGCCATCTTGATTGGAATAAACTGGTAACACTTAAAACATTTAATTTAAAAAGGAACAAAATGAGGGGGTTCATTTTGCCATAGAAATTATGGTTAGTGCTGCAAAAAGAAAATTTAGTGCATGTTTTAAGTGAGATCTCAAATCCTCTTCTATTTCATTAGAAAATTCTGACATGCAGACTGAAACAATCACTTTCAATACCAGCAGTAGACTTCCAGTTAACTCCTTGGTGAGCAGTAGCTTTACTACAGTGATCTAATGAACAACTAGAGTAATAACATTCTGAATTTATGGCAAATGTGTGACACATCTGCATGCCTTCTTGATTTAATCAAAGTAAAAAACTGAAAGCATTTCCTACTGAGGACACTGCAGTAAATGAGGAAATTAGGAAACTTCATAACAAAGAAGTCTTCCAAGATGGCCACCAGTGAAAAAAGAGCCCAAATGTAGCACAAATATTACCCAGATGTAGCCCACTTATAGCCCAGTGACAAAAGTGTGCAAAACACTTTTTATTTTTAGTTTTTTTGCAGTTTTATGTAGTGCAGACTGGTCAGGTATTGGAGCGTTGCATCTTAAAACATGGCCCCCTACACTACAAAAACACCACTGCACTACCCTAAACCCTAAAACACTACCCCAGCACGACCCCTACACTACACAAGCACCACAGCACTATCCTAAACCCTAAAACACTACCCCCAGCATGACCCCCTACACTACACAAACACCACTGCACTACCCTAAACACTACCCCAACACCACTGCACTAACCTAAATCCTAAAACACTACCCCCAGCACGACCCAAACACCACTGCACTACCCTAAAACATGACCCCCTACACTACACAAACACCACTGCACTACCCTAAACCCTAAAACACTACCCCCAGCACGACCCCCTACACTACACAAGCACCACTGCACTACCCTAAACCCTAAAACACTACCCCCAGCACGACCCCCTACACTGCACAAACACCACTGCACTACCTTAAACCCTAAAACACTACCCCCAGCACGACCCCCTACACTACCCAAACACCACTGCACTAACCTAAATCCTAAAACACTACCCCCAGCACGACCCCTACACTACCCAAACACCACTGCACTACCCTAAAACATGACCCCCTACACTACACAAACACCACTGCACTACCCTAAACCCTAAAACACTACCCCCAGCACGACCCCCTACACTACACAAGCACCACTGCACTACCCTAAACCCTAAAACACTACCCCCAGCACGACCCCCTACACTGCCCAAACACCACTGCACTGCCCTAAACCCTGAAACACCAGCCCCTGCACGATCCCCTACACTGCCCGAACACCACTGCACTGCCCTAAACCCTGAAACACATACCCTAGCACGACCCCCTACACTGCCCGAACACCACTGCACTGCCCTAAACCCTGAAACACCAACCCCTTCACGACCCCCTACACTGCCCGAACACCACTGCACTGCCCTAAACCCTGAAACACCACCCCCAGCATGACCCCTACACTGCCCGAACACCACTGCACTGCCCTAAACCCTGAAACACTACCCCCAGCAAGACCTCCTACACTGCCCGAACACCACTGCACTGCCCTAAACCCTGAAACATCACCCCCAGCAAGACCCCCTACACTGCCCGAACACCACTGCCCTAAACCCTGAAACACCACCCCCAGCACGACCCCCTACACTGCCCGAACACCACTGCACTGCCCTAAACCCTGAAACACCACCCCCAGCACGACCCCCTACACTGCCCGAACACCACTGCACTGCCCTAAACCCTGAAACACCACCCCCAGCAAGAACCCCTACACTGCCCGAACACCACTGCACTGCCCTAAACCCTGAAACACCAGCCCCAGCACGACCCCTACACTGCCCGAACACCACTGCACTGCCCTAAACCCTGAAACACCACCCCCTGCACGACCCCCTACACTGCCCGAACACCACTGCACTGCCCTAAACCCTGAAACACCACCCCCAGCACAATCCCCTACACTGCCCGAACACCACTGCACTGCCCTAAACCCAGAAACACCACCCCCTGCACGATCCCCTACACTGCCCGAACACTACTGCACTGCCCTAAACCCTGAAACACCACCCCCAGCACGACCCCCAACACTGCACGAACACCACTGTACTGCCCTAAACCCCGAAACACTACCCCCAGCAAGACCCCTTACACTGCCCGAACACCACTGCCCTAAACCCTGAAACACCACCCCCAGCAAGACCCCCTACACTGCCCGTACACCACTGCACTGCCCTAAACCCTGAAACACCACCCCCAGCATGACCCCCTACACTGCCCGAACACCACTGCACTGCCCTAAACCCTGAAACACCACCCCCAGCACGACCCCCTACACTGCCCGAACACCACTGCACTGCCCTAAACCATGAAACACCAGCCCCAGCACGACCCCCTACACTGCCCGAACACCACTGCACTGCCCTAAACCCTGAAACACCACCCCCAGCATGACCCCCTATACTGCCCGAACACCACTGCACTGCCCTAAACCCTGAAACACCAGCCCCAGCACAACCCCGTACACTGCCCGAACACCACTGCACTGCCCTAAACCCTGAAACACCAGCCCCAGCACGACCGCCTACACTGCCCGAAAACCACTGCACTGCCCTAAACCCTGAAACACCAGCCCCAGCACGACCCCCTACACTGCCCGAACACCACTGCACTACCCTAAACCCTCAAACACCAGCCCCAGCACGACCCCCTACACTGCCCGAACACCACTGCACTGCCCTAAACCCTGAAACACCAGCCCCAGCAAGACCCCCTACACTGCCCGAACACCACTGCACTGCCCTAAACCCTGAAACACCACCCCCAGCAATACCCCCTACACTGCCCGAACACCACTGCACTAAAGCCTGAAACACCACCCCCAGCAAGACCACCTACACTGGCCGAACACCACTGCACTGCCCTAAACCCTGAAACACCTCCCCTGCACGACCCCCTACACTGCCCAAACACCACTGCACTGCCCTAAACCCTGAAACACCACCCCTGCACGACCTCCTACACTGCCGGAACACCACTGCACTGCCCTAAACCTTGAAACACCACCCCCAGCACGACCCCCTACACTGCCCGAACACCACTGCACTGCCCTAAACCCTGAAACATCAACCCCAGCAAGACCCCCTACACTGCCTGAACACCACTGCCCTAAACCCTGAAACACCACCCCCTACACTGCACGAACACCACTGCACTGCCCTAAACCCTGAAACACCACCTCCAGCAAAACCCCCTACACTGCCTGAACACCATTGCTCTGCCCTAAATCCTGAAACACTAGCCCCAGCACGACCCCCTACACTGCCCAAACACCACTGCACTGCCCTAAACCCTGAAACACCACCCCCAGCACGACCCCCTACACTGCCCGAACACCACTGCACTGCCCTAAACCCTGAAACACCAGCCCCAGCAATACCCCCTACACTGCCCGAACACCACTGCACTGCCCTAGACTCTGAAACACCAGCCCCAGCAAGACCCCCTACACTGCCCGAACACCACTGCACTGCCCTAAACCCTGAAACACCAGCCCCAGCATGACCCCCTACACTGCCCGAACACCACTGCACTGCCCTAAACCCTGAAACACCACCCCCAGCACGACCCCCTACACTGCCCGAACACCACTGCACTGCCCTAAACCCTGAAACACCAGCCCCAGCAAGACCCCTACACTGCCCGAACACCACTGCACTGCCCTAAACCCTGAAACACCACCCCCTGCAGCACCCCCTACACTGCCCGAACACCACTGCACTGCCCTGAACCCTGAAACACCACCCCCTGCACCGCCCCCTACACTGCCCGAACACCACTGCACTGCCCTAAACGCTCAAACACCACCCCCAGCACAACCCCCTTTACTGCTCGAACACCACTGCACTGCCCCAAACCCTGAAACACCACCCCCAGCATGACCCCCTACACTGCCCGAACACCACTGCCCCTAAACCCTGAAACACCAGCCCCAGCACGACCCCTACACTGCCCGAACACCACTGCACTGCCCTAAACCCTGAAACACCACCCCCTGCATGACCCCCTACACTGCCCGAACACCACTGCACTGCCCTAAACCCTGAAACACCACCCCCTGCAGCACCCCCTACGCTGCCCGAACACCACTGCACTGCCCTAAACCCTGAAACACCACCCCCTGCACCGCCCCCTACACTGCCCGAACACCACTGCACTGCCCTAAACCCTGAAACACCACCCCCAGCACAACCCCCTTTACTGCCCGAACACCACTGCACTGCCTTAAACCCTGAAACACCACCCCCTACACTGCCCGAACACCACTGCACTGCCCTACACCCTGAAACACCACCCCCAGCACGACCCCCTACACTGCCCGAACACCACTGCACTGCCCTAAACCCTAAAACACCACCCCCAGCATTACCCCCTACACTGCCCAAACACCACTGCACTGCCCTAAACCCTAGAACACTACCCCCAGCACGACCCCCTACACTACCCGAACACCACTGCACTACCCTAAACCCTAAAATACTACCCCCAGCACAACCCCCTACACTACCCGAACACGACTGCACTGCCCTGAACCCTCAAACACTCCCCCAGCACGACCCCCTACACTACCCGAACACCACTGCACTGCCCTAAACCCTAAAACACTCCCCCAGCACGACCCCCTACACTACCCGAACACCACTGCACTGCCCTAAACCCTAAAACACTCCCCCAGCACGACCCCCTACACTACCCAAACACCACTGCAGTGCCCTAAACCCTAAAACACTACCCCCGCATGACCCCCTACACTACCCAAAGACCACTGCACTACCCTAAACCCTAAAACACGACCTCCTACACTACACAAACACCACTGCACTACCCTAAACCCTAAAACACTAACCCCTACACTACACAAACACCACTGCACTACCCTAAACCCTAAAAACTACCCCAGCACGAACCACTACACTACCCAAACACCACTGCACTACCCTAAACCCTAAAACACTACCCCCAGCAGTACCCCTACACTACCCAAACTCCACTGCACTACCCTAAACCCTAAAACACTACCCCCAGCACGACCCCCTACACTACCCAAACACCACTGCACTACCCTAAACCCTAAAACACTCCCCCAGCACGACTCCCTACACTACCCAAACACCACTGCACTACCCTAAACCCTAAATCTACCCCCAGCATGACCCCCTACACTACACAAACACCACTGCACTACCCTAAACCCTAAAACACTACCCCCAGCACGACCCTCTTCACTACCTAAACACAACTGCACAATTTGTTACAGGCTTTGCAACACAGGCCTGTGGTGCTTACTGGAAGTACCTAGTGGGCTAGTTGGGCCCCAGGGACCCTCAGGATTCAAGGTGACCTAATCCCCCAACTTAAAACGCACCACGGGGCGCGTTTGCACAGTGGTGAAGGGAGGGGCGGGGCCTCAGGTGACATGTGCGCAAACACGCCCTGTGGTGCGTTTTAAGTTGGGGAATTAATTCCTTTGAATCCTGAGGGACCCTGGGGGCCAACTAGCCCACCAGGTACCTTCAGTAAGCACAACAGAGTTGCGTTGCAGAGAGGTGAAAAAAGGTGCGTGGCCTCGGAACGCCTCTCTGCAACTCAGCTCTGTGGTCCTAACTGTAGGTACCTGGGGGCTAGTTGGGCCCCAGGGACCCTCAGAATTCAAGGGGACTTAATCCCGCAACTTAAAACGCGCCACGGGGTGCGCTTTGCACACATGTCACCTCAGGCCCCCCTCCCTTCACCACTGTGCAAACGCGCCCTGTAGCGCGTTTTAAGAGGTAGTTTTAATCCCCCTGCCCTATTATGTACTAGGGACTTGCAGAGGAGGTCATGCTAATCACAGGGTACCCCAACGCATAGTGTTCCCTAGTGTATGTAGGTGTTTTCACTGTATTCTAAGTGTCTTTTAGCATAGCACTGGCTCTGGTTAGTCAGAGTCAGTTACCACCAGTACCCGTCTGAAAAAGTTGTGGGCACAGGATGATTTTGCTACAAGGCCTCTTTCTGCTCCTCTGTTGGTTCTTTCTGCACATCTTTTGCTTCTTTCTGTGCGTTTTTCTTCTTTCTTCACATGTCCTACCTCTGTAGGCATAGTTAGAAACTAGCATTTAAAAAACCTTTGAAATTCACTGAAAAAACCATAGGTTTCAGACACGTTATAGTTAGAAATTAGCATTTAAAAACCTTTGAAATTCACTGAAAAAACCATAGGTTTTAGGGACAGTTATAGTTAGTTGGACATTTCACTCGTACAAAACCATAGAAATTCCCCCGTTATAGTTAGTTCAGCTAACTATAACTCGCGCCTCGCAATGCACTGCTGATGACGTCACATATTACATCACTCATGACATGGTCAGTGACATCACTGATGACATCACTGATGACATCTCAAATGACATCACTGATGACATCATCCATGTGATAATTTCATGCATCTTCTCACACCCTAATATAACTTTTGATACACCCACTCTAAATTACAGACTGCCATTCTCAAAACCATAGACACTCCAACACCAAAAACTACATACCCACTCACTGATTCTTAGGTCTACACACACATCCACTCACTCACCCGTACAGTCACTCATACTTAGTCACTCAGTACAGGACTATCATATGCACTCATACACCTATATAAACACTCACACACCGCCACTCATCCATAGAGGTACTCATACACCTAGTCAGTCATGCAAAAACTTAATCACACACCCATTTACTCACCTATACAGTTATACACACACCAGCTCACTTACTCATACAAATACTAGCACATTCTTATGCTCTTATACAATCACTGATACAAGTACACACTCATCCATACAGCCACTTTCACAATCACACACTCTCACTTATAGCCATTTATATACTCCAACACACATATATACTGCCTTTCACATATGTAGTTACTCACACATGTGCCACTGAGATATACATTCAATCACTAACACACCCATACACACACTCACCCACCCATACAGTCCATCACAGATGCACTCTTGAAACCATGCACCCAGTGAATCACCAACTCACACATCTATGCACAGAGCCACACACACCCCACCCACACAAACACTCAGGCACCCATACAGATACTCAGACAATCAATCAATAACCCATGTAGACACTCATGTAGCTATTCAGAAAGCCATGCAGCCGCTTACAAACCAACAGACAGACAGATACAGACATTCACACAGTTTAGTCACTAACCCATGCATTCAGTAAGATACATTTAATCACTCACTTGTAGAGTCAGTCACTCACGTACTAAATCATCCATTCAGACACTTATACACCCACTCATTCTTCAATACGCCTTTCCCTATATATATTAAACATATTTAAACTTTACAGAAACACACAGTCACTGGATGATGTCATCAGTGATGTCATCAGTGATGTCATTTGAGATGTCATCAGTGATGTCATCAGTGATGTCACTGACCATGTCATGAGTGATGTAATATGTGACGTCATCAGCAGTGCATTGTGGGGCGCGAGTTATAGTTAGCTGAACTAACTATAACGGGGGAATTTCTATGGTTTTGTACGAGTGAAGTGTCCAACTAACTATAACTGTCCCTAAAACCTATGGTTTTTTCAGTGAATATATATATATATATACATATATATATTATCTACTGGCGGTCGCCAGTAGATAGTTATAGTTCCATAGGAAAAGCGTTTTTTATTTTCCCAATAACTTTGGCGCCGGATGACGAATCTTCGTGAAATTTTCAAAACTTGTGGCCCACTCCGGTCAGCTCCTATCCAAAAAGTTTCAGGGTGATTCGGCAAGCGGGGGCCGAGAAAAAAGGGGGTCCCAAAACGTGTTTTTTCCATGTTATTTTCCATAGAAAACTTTAGACCCGGCTACAGCCCGAACTGCTGGACGGAATTACACCAAATTTGGCAAAAAAGTAGCCCTTGTTTCAGAAAGAGACTTTTTTGTTAAATGGTGTAAATCCGTTCAGTAGTTCCTGAGAAATTTAAAAAAAGAGGTCGAAAAATACATTTCCCATAGGAAACTTTAGACACGGCTACAGCTTCGAACTGCTGAACGGAATTACACCAAATTTGGCAAAAAGGTAGTGCTTGGTTCAGAAAGCGCCCTTTTTTAAATGGTGTAAATCCGTTCAGTAGTTGCTGAGAAAATCAAAAAATAAAAGTTTCGATATATAGAGGCACGGAGGATCCGCGCACCCTCCCGACCACGAGCTTTATTCTAATTGGCTGTCAACACTCCAAACCAGGAAGTGTTGGCAGCCAACTTGTGCCTCGGTAACCGAGGCACAAGAAAACAGAAAAACAAACGCGTAAAAACAAGAAAGGGGGCCGGGTAGAAACACCCTGATCCCCTAGGCCTGCTCAGGGGTCCCACAAGGACCCCCAGGGCCAAAAAGCATTTTTTTTAAATCGGCCAAGTCCCGGGGGCATTACATATTGTAATTGTGGGGGCCCAGGGAGGCCCCCGCAGCCCCGAGGACCACCACCCCCTGGGGCTTTCCTTAAATATTTGCGGGGGCACACGGCCCTCCTGCAGCCCCGGGGACCGCCACCCCCTGGGGCTTGTTTTATTTAATGTGTGGGGGGCCTCCAAGGCCCCCCCAAGCCCCAGGGACCGCCACCCCGGGGCTTTTCTTAAATATTTGTGGGGGGACATGGCCCCCCCGCAGCCCCGGGGACCGCCACCCCCCGGGGCTTGTTTTTGTTTTTTTAAAGAACATGTGTGGGGGGGCTTGAGCCCCCCCACATGCCCCAGGGACCACCACCTCCCCGGGGCACGAACTATGTAAATTCGGGGGTCCGTTACGGACCCCCAAGCCCTGGGGACCACCACCTCCCCGGGGCTTTGCCAATGTTGGGAGGGGGCCGCGCAGCTCCCCTCCAGGAGCCCTTGATGGTGCTGGGGACTGCCACCCCCCAGGGGCGGCTCCTGCAGTGTCCCGGGGTGCCCACCCCCGGGACACTGCTGTTTGCAATGACAGGGCGGGAGCCACACGGCTCCTGCCCTGTCATTGCAAACTGCTTTGCTTCATTGAAGCGAGAGCAGGGAAACCTGCTCTCGCTCCAATGAAGCAAGCAGATTGCTTTTCCACAAGGGGAGCTGCATGTCAGCAGCTCCCCATGTGGAAAAGCAATGCCGGCTCCTGCAGGACGCGGGGAGCCGGCGGGACCGTGGGGGCATTGGGGCTCCCCCACGGTCCCCAACGGATAGGGCCTGCCCCGGGTGATTGGGTCCCTGGGGCTAGAAGTGGCCCGTGAGGGGGGTCACACGGCCCCCCTCCCCAAAATTAAAAAATAAATAAAAAATAAAAAATAAAGGCCGGCCCCGGGGGATGGGGTACCCGGGGCCAATAAAGGCCTCAGGAGGGGGGCCACGCAGCCCCCCTCCATAAAAAAAGGAAAAAAAATGTGACCATGCCCCGGGGGATGGGGTCCCCGGGGCCGGAATTGGCCACGGGAGGGGGGCCCACGCGGTCCCCTTCCCGTTCATTTTTTTTTTTTTTTTTTTAAAGGGGTCAGGCCCTGGGGGATGGGGTCCCCAGGGCCCAAAAAAAGGGAAAAGAAGGGGGGCCACACAGCCCCCCATCTATAAAAAAATAAAAAAAATAGACCGCGATCGTGCCGGAGGACCCGCCCCCTCCCAGCAACGCTCTGCAAACGTGCCCTGTGGCGCGTTTTAAGTTGGAGAATTAATTCCCCTTCAATACTGGGGGTCCCTGGGGGCCAACTAGCCCACCAGGTACCTCCAGTAAGCGCCACAGGGCTGCATTGCAGAGAGGTGGTCCAGGCCACGCCCCATTTTACACCTCTCTGCAACACAGCTCTGTGACGCTTACTGGAGGTACCTGGTGGGCTAGTTGGACCCCAGGGACCCTCAGGATTCAAGGGGACTTAATCCCCCAACTTAAAACGCGCCACGGGGTGCGTTTGCACAGTGGTAAAGGGAGGGGGTGGCTGAGGTGACATGTGTGCAAACACGCCCTGTGGTGCGTTTTAAGTTGGGGAATTAATTCCCCTTCAATCCTGAGGGCTCCTGGGGGCCAACTAGCCCACCAGGTACCTCCAGTAAGCGCCACAGGCCTGCGTTGCAGAGAGGTGGTCCAGGCCACGCCCCTTTTTACACCTCTGTGCAACACAGGTCTGTGGCGCTTACTGGAGGTACCTGGTGGGCTAGTTGGACCCCAGGGACCCTCAGGATTCAAGGGGACTTAATCCCCCAACTTACAACGCACCAGGTGGTGCGTTTGCAGAGTGGTGGAGAAAGGGGGCATGGCCTTTGTCTACCTCTCACCAATCCCACTGCGTGGGGCTTACTGGAGGTAAAAGGTAGGCTAGTTGGCCCCTAAAGGACCCCCAGCAGTGAAGGGGACTTCAATCCCCATCCAAGAGCGTGCCAGGGAGCGCGTTTGTAGAGTGGTGGGCAAAGTGGGCATGGCCTGGTACTAGTACTTACCAATGCTGCTGTGTGGGACTGACTGGAGGTACTAGTTTGGGAAGTTGGCCCCCAAGGATGTCCTCGGGGGCCAACTACCCCTCTTGTTACCTCCAGTAAGACCCACACAGTGGGATTGCTAAGACTTCTTCGGAGGCCATGGCCCCCTTTCTCTACCACTCTGCAAACGTGCCTCGTGGCAGACTACGGGATGGGGGATGAAGTCCAATTTAGTCCTGAGGGAGTTTGGGGGCCAATAATCCCTCCTGGTACCTCCGGTAAGTCCTATGCAGTGGATTTCCTAAGCGTTGGTTGGACGCCCAGCACCCTTTCTCCACCACTCTGCAAACGCGACTACTAGTTAACGTAGCATATTTCTGCACCTCTGACTTAGAGGTAGTTTTAATCCCCCTGCCCTATTATGTACTAGGGCCTTACAGAGGATGTCAAGCTAATCACAGGGTACCCCAACGCATAGTGTTCCCTAGTGTATGTAGGTGTTTTCACTGTATTCTAAGTGTCTTTTAGCATAGCACTGGCTCTAGGCCTGGTTAGTCAGAGTCAGTTACCACCAGTACCCGTCTGAAAAAGTTGTGGGCACAGGATGATTTTGCAACAAGGCCTCTTTCTGCTCCTCTGTTGGTTCTTTCTGCTAATCAATCAATGACGGAATTTGTAGAGCGCACTACTTACCCGCGAGGGTCTCAAGGTGCTGGGGAAGAAAAAAGGGAAAAGGGGGGGTGCCGCTACTGGTCGAACAGCCAGGTCTTGAGTAGCCTCCTGAAGGTCAGCAGGTCTTGGGTCTGTCGTAGGCTGAGTAGAAGGGTGTTTCAGGTCTTGGCGGCGAGGTGGGAGAAGGATCTGCCGCCGGAGGTGGTTCTTCGGATGCGGGGGAGGGTGGCGAGGGAGAGGTCGGCGGAGCGGAGCTGGCGGTTGGGGACGTAGAAGAAGAGCCGTCTGTTGAGGTAGGCTGGGCCGGTCTTGTGGAGTGCCTTGTGTGCGTGGATGAGGAGTTTAAAGAAGATTCTCCTGTCGACGGGGAGCCAGTGCAGGTTTCTCAGGTGGAGGGTGATGTGGCTGTGGCGTGGTACGTCGAGGATCAGGCGTGCCGAGGCGTTTTGAATGCGTTGCAGTCGTTTGATGAGCTTGGCCGGGGCTCCCCCGTAGAGGGCGTTTCCATAGTCGAGTCTGCTACTGACGAGGGCTCATGTCTTGCTTCTTCCTGCACTTTTCTTCGTCTTTGTTGACTTCTGTTGCTTCTTTCTGCATTTCTTTTGCTTCTTTCTGTGCGTTATTTCTTCGTTCTTCACATGTCCTACCTCTGTAGGCTTAGTTAGAAACTAGCATTTAAAAAACCTTAGAAATTCACTTAAAAACCATAGGTTTCAGGCACGTTATAGTTAGAAATTAGCATTAAAAAACCTTTGAAATTCACTGGAAAACCATAGGTTTCAGGCATGTTATAGTTAGAAATTAGCATTTAAAAAACCTTTGAAATTCACTGAAAAACCATAGGTTTCAGGCACGTTATAGTTAGAAATTAGCATTTAAAAAACCTTAGAAATTCACTGAAAAAAACATAGGTTTCAGGGGCGTTATAGTTAGTTGGACATTTCACTCGTACAAAACCATTTAAATTCCGGCGTTATAGTTAGTTCAGCTAAATATAACTCGCGCCCCCGCAATGCACTGGTGATGACGTCACATATTACATCACTCATGACATGGTCAGTGACATCACTGATGACATCACTGATGACATCTCAAATGACATCACTGATGACGTCATCCATGTGATAATTTCATGCATCTTCTCTCACCCTAATATAACTTTTGATACACCCACTCTAAATTACAGACTGCCATTCTCAAAATCATAGACACTCCAACACCAATAACCACATACCCACTCACTGATTCTTAGGTCTACACACACATCCACTCACTCACCCGTACAGTTACTCATACTTACGGTCACTCAGTACAGGACTATCATATGCACTCATACACCTATATAGACACTCACACACCGCCACTCATCCATAGAGGTACTCACACACCTAGTCAGTCATGCAAATAATTAATCACACTCCCATTTACTCACCTATACAGTTATACACACACCAGCTCACTTACTCATACAAATACTAGAACATTCTTACGGTCTTATACAATCACTGATACAAGCACACACTCATCCATACAGCCACTCTCACAATCACACACTCTCACTTATAGCCATTTATATACTCTAACACACATATATACTGCCTTTCACATATGTAGTTACTCACACATGTACCACTGAGATATACATTCACTCACTAACACACCCATACACACACTCACCCCCCATACAGTCCATCACAGATGCACTCTTGAAACCATGCACCCAGTGAATCACCCACTCACACATCTATGCACAGAGTCATACACAACCCACACACACAAACACTCAGGCACCCATACAGATACTCAGACAACCAATCAATAACTCATAAAGACACTCATGTAGCTATTCACAAACCCATGCAGCCGCTTACACACCAACAGACAGACGGATACAGACATTCACACAGTTTAGTCACTAACCCATGCATTCAGTAAGATACATTTAATCACTCACTTATAGAGTCAGTCACGCACCTACTAAATCATCCATTCAGACACTTATACACCCACTCATTCTTCAATACGCCTTTCCCTATATATATTAAACATATTTAAACTTTACAGAAACAGACAGTCACTGGATGATGTCATCAGTGATGTCATCAGTGATGTCATTTGAGATGTCATCAGTGATGTCACTGACCATGTCATGAGTGATGTAATATGTGACATCATCAGCAGTGCATTGTGGGAGCGCGAGTTATAGTTAGCTGAACTAACTATAAGGGGGAATTTCTATGGTTTTGTACGAGTGAAATGTCCAACTAACTATAACGCCCCTGAAACCTATGTTTTTTTCAGTGAATTTCTAAGGTTTTTTAAATGCTAATTTCTAACTATAACTTGCCTGAAACCTATGTGTTTTACAGTGAATATATATATATATATATATATATATATATATATATCTCCCGCTCCACTGTAACAGTACAGTACAGACCAGACTCACATTGGTTTTTAATCCAAATTCGGATTTAATAGCGTGCACAAAATTCAGTAAACATACCCGTTTCAGCATAAGCCTTCATCAGTGTCAACGGGCGCCATAAAATAAACAAACTTATAGTCGTTACTTTTCAATAAAACATGGTAAAAAATAGAGAGCTTCGTGTGATTATCTGCATCGTATGATCCAATTGCGGGGAAGTAGGGACATGATGAATTTAATGTCTTTATTCGATTAATTCATGTATATATAATGAATTAATTATTGTTAAGTTGATAATATAAGACATGATGAATTATGTAAATGTCTTTCTCCGATAGATTTTAGCAGTAATTTGCTCATTTGAAAATGGGGCACTGTTGACATTCATGATTTGTCCTTCGTTTGTTTTATTGAAAAGTAACGACTATATGTTTGTTTGTTTTATGGCACCCGTCGACACTGACGAAGGCTAATGCTGAAACGCGTCTGTTTACTGATTCTTGTGCACGCTATTAAATCCTACTTTGGATTAAATACCAACGTGAGTGCTGGTCCGTACTGTACTGTTACAGTGGAGCGGGAGATTTAAGCAGTTTGCCACCGCTGGACCGAGCACCCGTTCCAAGAGTGTGGATTTGTAGTGGCAAATACGAGGAGCAGGAGATATATATATATATATATATATATATATATATATATATATATATATATCATTGAAAAAACCATAGGTTTCAGGGACGTTATAGTTAGTCAGACATTTCACTCATACAAGACCAGAGAAATTCGGCCATTATAGTCAGCTGGGCTGACTATAACTTGCGCCCCGCAATGCACTGCTGATGACATCACATATTACATCACTCATGACATGTCAGTGACATCACTGATGACAGTGGGATTGCTGAGAGGTGGTCCGAGGCCACGCCCCTTTTTACACCACTCTACAAACGCGCCTCCTGGTGCACTGCTGCTCAAGGGGTGAAGTCCACTTTAGTCCTGAGGTCCTCAGGACACAACAGGACCTCATTGCCCCACCAGCATTGCGCCAAGAGGCGCGTTTGCAGAATGGTGTAAAAAGGGGCGTGGCCTCGGACCACCTCTCAGCAATCCCACTGTGTGGGGCTTACTGGAGGTAGCTGGTGGGCTAGTTGGTCCCTAAGAACCCTTAAGATTCTAGGGGACTTAATCCCCCAACCCAGAACGCAATTTTTTCAAAGAAGCCCCGGGGAGGTGCTGGTCCCCGGAGCTGCGGGGAGGCCTTGTGCCCCCCGCATATTGTTTCAAAAGCCCCGGGGAGGTGGCGGTCCCCGGGGCTGCGGGGCCCATGTGGCCCCTGCATTCATTATCAACATTGCCCCCGGGACCTGGCCCACCCGGGGGCTCATTAAAATAAAGTGCGGGACAACGTGCTTTGGTTTCTGGGGGGTTTTGGCAGGATTTGGGCACCCAGCGTGAATCCTGCCATTTAAAAAAAACCTTTGTGACCCCATGACTAGGCCTAGGGGGTCGGGGTGTTTCTACCCTGCCCCCTTTTCTTTTTTTTTATCATTTTATTCCCTTTTTTCTTGTGACTTGGTTTTACTGAGTCACAAGATGGCTGCCAACACTTCCTGGTTTGAAGTGTTGGTAGCCAATCAGAATCAAGCTCGTGCTCGGGAGGGTTCGCGAATCCTCCTCGTTCACCAGATATCGACATTTTTTATTTTTAAATTGCTCAGGAACTACTCAATGGACTTACACCATTTAAAGCAAAGAGTGCACTCTGGACCAAGAGCTACTTCTCTGCCAAATTTGGTGCAATTCCGTTCAGCAGTTCGGGCTGTAGCCGCGACAAAAGTTCCTATGGAAATTAACATGGAGAAAACGCATTTTGGGACCCCCTTTTTTCTCGGCCTCCGCTTGTCAAATCACCCTGAAACTTTCAAGATAGGAGCTGACTAGAGCAGGCCATTAGTTTTAAAAAATTTGCGAAGATTTGTCAAACGGTGCCAAAGATATTGGCAAATCAAAAAACGCTTTTCCATGCTGCTCCCTTTGCCAAAAAGCAATACTGCTTTGCTTCATGGAAGCAAGAGCAGGTCCCGCCCTGTCATTGCAAACTGCAATGTCTCGGGGGAGGGCTCCCAGGGACATTGCTGGAGCCGGCCCTAGGGGGTGGCGGTCCCCAGGGCCATGGAGGGCTCCAGGAAGGGGGATGCACGGCCCCCCTTCCAAACTAAACATAGCCCTGGGGAGGTGGTGGTCCCTGGGGGTCTGCTACAGATCCCCGTATTTAATTTACTGAGTGCCCCAGGGAGGTGGTGGCCCCCAGGGCAGTGTGGGGGCTGCAAGAGCCCCCCCCCACACTTGCTCATCAAAATTGAAGCCCCGGGGAGGTGGCAGTCCCCGGGGCTGCGGGGGCCCTCGTGGGCCGCCGCACCATAATAGAACATTGCCCCCAGAACCTGGCCCACTCGGGGGCTTTAAAAAACAAAGCGCGAGAGACCGCGTATTTTTTTTTTATTATTTCAGCCGGATTCGCGCACCCGGCGTGACTCCGGCCGAATTTGTTTTAATATTTTTTTTTATGTTTTTTTTAGCAAGGCCTAGGGGGTCAGGGGGTTTTTACCCTGCCCCCTCTTCTCGTTTTTTTATCTTTTTCTTACCTTTTTGTTTGTGACTCGGTACCGAGTCCCAAGATGGCTGCCAACACTTTCTGGTTTGACATGTTGGCAGCCAATCAGAAACAAGCTCATGATCGGGAGGGTTCAGCCAATCAGATCTCACAATTTTCAAATATCAATATCTGTAAATCTTTAAATAGCTCAAAAACTACTGAACAGATTTACACCATTTAAGGAACAACGTGCTTTCTGGACCAAGAGCTATCTCTCTCCCTAATTTGGTGTAATTCCGTTCAACAGTTCAGGTTGTAGCCATGTCTAAAGTTTCCTATGGAAATTACCATGGAGAAACACGTTTTGGGACCCCCCATTTTTTTTTCTCAGCCCCCGCTTGACGAATCACCCCGAAACCTTCAAGACAGCAGCTAACCTGAGCGGGCCATTTCTTTTGAAAATTTCGGGAAGATTCGTCAAATGGCGCCAAACATATTGGCAAAAGAAAAAACGCTTTTCCTATGGAAACTAGGTACTAACTATAACTACAATATATATATATATATATATATATATATATATATATATATATGCAAAAAAAGAAGAAGCAGAGAACTCTGGGTAGTTCTCAAGTTTAGGTGGAAAGCAGCTCCTGTATATTAATGTTATATGTTAAAATATTTGATATTTACTGTTTTAATTATATATATATATATATATATATATATATATATATATATATATATATATATATATATATATATATATATATATATATATATATATATATATATATATATATAACTACTGGCGGTCGCCAGTAGATAGTTATAGTTAGGACCTATTTTCCATAGGAAATCCGCAACATTCTATTTGAAATAACTCTTGCGTCGGTTGACGAATCTTTGCAACATTTTCAAACTTTATGGCCCGCTCCGGTCCGCTCCTACCCTGACAGTTTCAGGGTGATTCATCAAGCGGGGGCCAAGAAAAAAGGGGGGTCCCAAAACGTGTTTTCCCCATTCATTTTCCCATAGGAAACTTTAGCCACGGCTACAGCCCGAACTGCTGAACGGAATTACACCAAATTTGGCAAAGAGGTAGTTCTTGGTTCAGAAAGAACCCTTTTAGTTAAATGGTGTAAATCCGTTCAGTAGTTGCTGAGAAAATCAAAAGTAAAATCACATATATATCTATGGCCGCGTAGGATCCGCGTACCCTCCCGATCACGAGCTGCATGCTAATTGGCTGTCAACACTCCAAATCAGGAAGTGTTGGCAGCCATTTTGTCCCTCGGTAGAACCGAGGCAGAGAAACAAGTGCACAAACGCACAAAGGGGGCAGGGTAGAAACACCCTGACCCCCTAGGCCTGCTCAGGGGGTCCCACAAGGACCCCCTGGGCAGAAAAAGCATTTTTTTCTAAAAATCGGCGGGATGCGCTTAGGGTGCGCGGATCCCGCCGATAAAAAAAAATTGCAAGTGCGCAAACGCACAAAGGGGCAGGGTAGAAACACCCTGACCTCCTAGGTCTGCTCAGGGGTCCCACAAGGACCCCTGGGCAGAAAAAAGCATTTAAAAAAAAAAAAATCGGCGGGATGCGCTTAGGGTGCGCGGATCCCGCCTCTAAGGCCCCCCAAGCCCCGGGGACCGCCACCCCCCGGGGCTTTCTAATAAAAATGGTGCGGGAGGGCACTGTGCCCTCCCGCAGCCCCGGGGACCGCCACCCCCCGGGGCTTCTTTTAAAAAATTTTAAATACCTGTGTGGGGGGCTCCAGCCCCCCCACATGCCCCGGAGACCGCCACCTCCCCGGGGCACTAAAAATGTTAAAATGGGGGTCCGTTTCGGACCCCCGAAGCCCTGGGGACCACCACCTCCCCGGAGCTTTGCAGAAGTGGGGAGGGGGGCCGCGCAACCCCCCTCCTGGAGCCTGTGGTGGCCCTGGGGACCGCCACCCCCCAGGGCCGGCTCCTGCAGTGTCCCGGGGTGCCTACCCCCGGGACACTGCTGTTTGCAATGGCAGGACGGGAGCCTCGCGGCTCCCGTCCTGTCATTGTAAACTTGCTTTGCTTCATTGAAGCGAGAGCAGGAAACCTGCTCTCGCTTCAATGAAGCAAAGCAGATTGCTTTTCCATAAGGGAGCTGCATGTCAGCAGCTCCCCTTATGGAAAAGCAATGCCGGCTCCCGCAGGACGCGGGGAGCCAGCGGGACCGTGCGGGGATTGGGGACCACCCCACGGGCCCCAACGTGTGGCCAGGCCCTGGGGGATGGGGTCCCCGGGGCCATTAGTGGCCCGGGAGGGGGGCCACGCAGCCCCCCTCCCAAAAAAAAGGAATTTAAAAAAAAAAAAAAAAAAGGACGCAAAGGCCGGCCCTAGGGGATGGGGTCCCCGGGGCCTTTAATGGCCTGAGGAGGGGGGCCACGCAGCACCCCTCCAAATATATATATATTTTTTTAAAAGAGGGCATGCCCCAGGGGATGGGGTCCCCAGGGCAAATACAGGCCCAGGGAAGGGGAGCCACGCGGCCCCCTTCCCGTTTAAAAAAATAAAAGAAAAAAATAAAAGAACAGCCTCAGGCCCCGGGGGATGGGGTCCCCGGGGACAAAAGTGGACGAGGAAGGGGGCCACGCAGACCCCCTCCCCCCAAAAAAAGGAAGTGAGCGCCACGGAGCTGCGTTGCAGAGTGTTGTAAAAAGGGGCGTGGCCTCTGAACACCTCTCTGCAAAGCAGCTCTCTGGCGCATACTGGAGGTATCTGGTGGGCTAGTTGGCCCCTAGGGACCCTCGGGATTGAGGAGGAATTAATTCTCCAACTTAAAACGCGCCACAGGGCGTGTTTGCAGACATGTCACCTCAGGCCCCACCCCCTTCCTTCACCATTGTACAAATATTCCTCTAAAATCAGCCGAACTACGAATTCCGATTTACTCACCTGTTATCAGGAGAGACCTCAGTGCTGCATCTTTGAGCCCAGTACTGATCCTGAAAAGTAATTTTAACCGTACTTACCAGTAACTTGAATTTCCTTCCATAGTTTATCATTGCCTGCTTTTTGCTGAAAAAGTTTCTGTGTCGATTTTTGAAACATACAAATATTCCTCTAAAATCAGCCGAACTACGAATTCCGATTTACTCGCCTGTTATCAGGAGAGACCTCAGTGCTGCATCTTTGAGCCCAGTACTGATCCTGAAAAGTAATTTTAACCGTACCTACCAGTAACTTGAATTTCCTTCCATAGGCTAACATTGACTAGTTTCACTTGGAAATTCTTCTAAGTGTGGAGTTTTGGAACTTTATAATATTCCTCTAAAATCAGCCGAACTACGAATTCCAATTTACTCACCTGTTATCAGGAGAGAACCCAGTGCTGCATCTTTAGCCCAGCACTGACCCTGAAAAGTAATTCTAACCGTACTTACCAGTAACTTGTATTTCCTTCCATAGGAATCCATTGTCTGGTTTTCAGCAGAAAAGTTTCAAAGTGTCGATTTTCACAAACTACAAATATTCCTTAAAAATCGCCTGTATGACTTAAACGCATTCTTTCAACTGTTTACAGGAGATGCACCAGTGCTGGATCCAGGATCCACCACTGAGTAAGAAAAAGTAACGATAACACTACTTACCTGCTAAGTGAATTTCCTCCCATAGGATAACATTGGTGATTCTATGTGAAAAAGTTTCTGTCAACTTTTAAAATACAATAATATTCCTTAAAAATCACTACTGTAACCAAAACGCTTTTACTCAACTGTTTACAGGAGATGTCCCAGGACTGAATCTAGGATCCAGTCCTGTGGTTAGAAAAGTAATCCATAAAGTAACTAATTGCATTTAACTAGAAATTCACATTGAGCTCAATGTTGCATTGTGTTTGAAATTGTGTTGCCCATTGCAACAACTGTAACTACTGTACTTAAAAGTCTATTGCCTATTTGCAAAGTATTTAAACTAAAGTAATTCATTCTGAGAAAGTATATTTTGTAATGTAATGTATAATGTAATTACAATGTAATTTAAAAATAAAATATCTAAAAATAAATAATTTAAAAAAATGTAGTAAATCAGTATCAAAAAATAAATATAACAATTAATACATTTAAAAATTGACATTTACAAAACCTTTGAAATTTACGGAAAAAAACATAGGTTTCAGACATGTTATAGTTAGGAATTAGCATTTAAAAAACCTTTGAAATTCTCTGAAAAAACCATAGGTTTCAGGCACGTTATAGTTAGAAATTAGCATTTAAAAAACCTTTGAAATTCTCTGAAAAAACCATAGGTTTCAGGCACGTTATAGTTAGAAATTAGCATTTAAAAAACCTTTGAAATTCACTGAAAAAACCATAGGTTTCAGGCACGTTATAGTTAGAAATTAGCATTTAAAAAACCTTAGAAATTCACTGAAAAAAACATAGGTTTTAGGGACAGTTATAGTTAGTTGGACATTGCACTCGTACAAAACCCGTGAAATTCCCCCATTATAGTTAGTTCAGCTAACTATAACTCGCGCCCTGCAATGCACTGCTGATGACGTCACATATTACATCACTCATGACATGGTCAGTGACATCACTGATGACATCACTGATGACATCACTGATGACATCACTGATGACATCTCAAATGACATCACTGATGACATCATCCATGACATCATCCATGTGATAATTTCATGCATCTTCTCACACCCTAATATAACTTTTGATACACCCACTCTAAATTACAGACTGCCATTCTCAAAACCATAGACACTCCAACACCAATAACTACATACCCACTCACTGATTCTTAGGTCTACACACACATCCACTCACTCACCTGTACAGTCACTCATACTTACAGTCACTCAGTACAGGACTATCATATGCACTCATACACCTACATAGACACTCACACACCGCCACTCATCCATAGAGGTACTCACACACCTAGTCAGTCATGCAAATAATTAATCACACTGCCATTTACTCACCTATACAGTTATACACACACCAGCTCACTTACTCATACAAATACTAGCACATTCTTACGCTCTTATACAATCACTAATACAAGTACACACTCATCCATACAGCCACTCTCACAATCACACACTCTCACTTATACCCATTTATATACTCCAACACACATATATACTGCCTTTCACATATGTAGTTACTCACACATGTACCACTGAGATATACATTCACTCACTAACACACCCATACACACACTCACCCACCCATACAGTCCATCACAGATGCACTCTTGAAACCATGCACCCAGTGAATCACCCACTGATACATCTATGTGCAGTCACACACACCCCATCCACACAAACACTCAGGCACCCATACAGATACTCAGACAACCAATCAATAACTCATATAGACACTCATGTAGCTATTTACAAACCCATGCAGCCACTTACACACCAACAGACAGACGGATAAAGACATTCACACAGTTTAGTCACTAACCCATGCATTTAGTAAGATACGTTTAATTACTCACTTATAGAGTCAGTCACGCACCTACTAAATCATCCATCCAGACACGTATACACCCACTCATTATTCAATACACCTTGGCATATATAGTAAACATATTTAAACTTTATAGAAACACACAGTCACTGCATGATGTCATCAGTGATGTCATTTGAGATGTCATCAGTGATGTCATCAGTGATGTCACTGACCATGTCATGAGTGATGTAATATGTGACATCATCAGCAGTGCATTGCGGGGGCGCGAGTTATAGTTAGCTGAACTAACTATAACGGGGGAATTTCATGGGTTTTGTACGAGTGCAATGTCCAACTAACTATAACTGTCCCTAAAACCTATGGTTTTTTCAGTGAATATATATATATATATATATATATATATATATATATATATATATATATATAAACAATATCCTCTCCTCTCTGGTGAAGTAATACTCAAGCCCAAATCCATTTCACGCTGATATTGTATTCCATAAGCATGTTGTAAGCCAAGAATACCCTTTCAGGCATAGAGTGACACATAAATTATGCAAAATAAGAAGCAGAGAACTCTGGGTAGTTCTCAAGTTTAGGTGGAAAGCAGCTACTGTATAGAGCACTCTCAACACCAGCGACACTCTAAATCTGCTCACCTCAAATGTCTGCTTTTCTATCAAAGTATTTAAGCATAGGATTAGCACAGTGCCATCCACGCCGAGATAGAAAGGGACAAAGTCTTTTGCTAATCCTATGCTTAAATACTTTGATAGAAAAGCAGACATTTGAGGTGAGCAGATCTAGAGTGTCGCTGAGTGTTGAGAGTGTTCTATACAGGAGCTGCTTTCCACCTAAACTTGAGAACTACCCAGAGTTCTCTGCTTCGTTTTGCATAATTTATGCGTCACTCTATGCCTGAAAGGGTATTCTTTTGACTTATACTGGGTGCTCCCTTGTGTCTGGACAAAGCTATACCTCTCTGAAGAGCTCTAATTAGAGCGAAACATTGTGTCAGGGGTTGCTTTTACTCATTTCAGGTTGGCTTGGATGGTATTTTACCAATTCAAAGCTGTAATACTGTGCCTGGAGTGGTTAATGGCTTTTGTCAGTTTACAGCTCGGCATGGACAGCACTGTGCTAGTCCTATGCTTAAAGACTTTGCTGAAGAAATGGCAAAAGACTTTGTCCCTTTCTATCTCGGCGTGGATGGCACTGTGCTAATCCTATGCTTAAATACTTTGATAGAAAAGCAGACATTTGAGGTGAGCAGATCTAGAGTGTCGCTGGTGTTGAGAGTGCTCTATACAGGAGCTGCTTTCCACCTAAACTTGAGAACTACCCAGAGTTCTCTGCTTCTTTTTTTGCATAATTTATGCGTCACTCTATGCCTGAAAGGGTATTCTTTTGATATATATATATATATATATATATATATATATATATATATATATATATATATATATATATATATATATATATATATATATATATATATATATATATTCACTGAAAAACCATAGGTTTCAGGAACGTTATAGTTAGTTGGACATTTCACACGTACAAAACCATAGAAATTCTGGCGTTATAGTTAGTTCAGCTAACTATAACTCGCGCCCCATAATGCACTGCTGATGATGTCACATATTACATCATTCATGACATGGTCAGTGACATCACTGATGACATCACTGATGACATCTCAAATGACATCACTGATGACATCACTGATGACATCATCCAGGATGACATCATCCAGTGACTGTGTGTTTCTATAAAGTTTAAATTTGTTTTATATATATGCCAAGCTGTATTGAAGAATGAGTGGGTGTATAAGTGTCTGTATGGAGGATTTGTAGGTACGTGACTGACTGTATAAGTGAGTGATTAAATGTGTCTTACTGAATGCATGGGTTAGTGACTAAACTGTGTGAAAGTCTGTATCTGTCTGTCTGTTGTTGTGTAAGCTGCTGCATGGGTTGGTGAGTAGCTGCATGAGTGTCTATATGGGTTATTGATTGCTTGCCTGAGTATTTGTATGGCTGCCTGAGTGTGTGTGTAGGTGGGTGGGAGGTGTGTGACTCTGTGCATAGATGTGTGAGTGGTTGATTCACTGGGTGTATGGGTTCAAGAGTACATGTGGAAACAGCTGTATGGATGGGTGAGTGTGTGTATGGGTGTGTTGGTGAGTGAATGGATGTCTCAGTGGCACATGTGCAAGTAACTACATATGGAAAAGGCAGTATATGTGAGCGATGGTGTATATAAATAACTATATGTGAGAGTCAGTAATTGTGAGAGTGGCTGCATGGATGAGTGTGTATTTGTATCAGTGATTCTATAAGAGAGTATTTATGTGTTAGTATCTGTATGAATAAGTGAGGTGGTGTCTGTATAACTGTATAGGTGAGTAAATGGAAGTATGATTGATTCTTTGCATGACTGACTAGGTGTGTGAGTAACTGGATATGTGGCAGTGTGTGAGTGTCTGTATAGGTGTATGAGTACATATGATAGTGTTGTATTGATGAGTGACTGCATGTATGAGTGACTGTATTGGGTGAATGAGTGGATGTGTGTGTAGACCTAGGAATCAGTCAGTGCGTATTTAGTAACTGGTATTGATGTGTCTATTTTTTTGAAAATGGTAGTCTGTATTTTAGAGTGGGTGTATCAAAGGTTATATTCAGGTGTGAGGAGGTGCATCAGATTTTCACGTGGATGATGTCATCAGTGATGTCATCAGTGATGTCTTTGAGATGTCATCAGTGATG
Source organism: Calotriton arnoldi (assembly GCA_963921515.1). Taxonomy (NCBI): domain Eukaryota; kingdom Metazoa; phylum Chordata; class Amphibia; order Caudata; family Salamandridae; genus Calotriton; species Calotriton arnoldi. The sequence continues at coordinate 239,419 of CAWUFW010017815.1, forward strand.
TCATCAGTGATGTCACTGACCATGTCATGAATGATGTAATATGTGACATCATCAGCAGTGCATTGCGGGGGCGCGAGTTATAGTTAGCTGAACTAACTATAACGCCGGAATTTAGGGTAGTGCAGTGGTGTTTGGGTAGTGTAGGGGTCGTGCTGGGGGTAGATTTAGGGTTTAGGGTAGTGCAGTGGTGTTTGGGTAGTATAGGGAGTCATGCTGGGGGTAGTGTTTTAGGGTTTAGGGTAGTGCAGTGGTGTTTGGGTAGTATAGGGGGTTGTGCTGGAGGTAGTGTTTTAGGGTTTAGGGTAGTGCAGTGGTGTTTGTGTAGTGTAGGGGTAGTGCTGGGGATAGTGTTTTAGGGTATAGGGTAGTGCAGTGGTGTTTGTGTAGTGTAGGGGTCATGCTTGGGGTAGTGTTTTATGGTTTAGGGTAGTGCAGTGGTGTTTGTGTAGTGTAGGGGTCGTGCTGGGGGTAGGTTTAGGGATTAGGGTAGTGCAGTGGTATTTGGGTAGTGTAGGGGGTCATGCTGGGGGTAGAGTTTTAAGGTTTAGTGTAGTGCAGTGGTGTTTCGGTAGTGTAGGGGGTCATGCTGGGGGTAGTGTTTTAGGGTTAGGGTAGTGCAGTGGTGTTTGGGTAGTGTAGGGGGTCATGCTGGGGGTAGAGTTTTAAGGTTTAGTGTAGTGCAGTGGTGTTTCGGTAGTGTAGGGGGTCATGCTGGGGGTAGTGTTTTAGGGTTTAGGGTAGTGCAGTGGTGTTTGTGTAGTGTAGGGGGTCATGCTGGGGTAGATTTAGGGTTTAGGGTAGTGCAGTGGTGTTTGTGTAGTGTAGGGGGTCATGCTGGGGGTCGTGTTTTAGGGTTTAGGGTAGTGCAGTGGTGTTTGTGTAGTGTAGGGGGTTGTGCTGGGGGTAGTGTTTTAGGGTTAAGGGTAGTGCAGTGGTGTTTGGGTAGTGTAGGGGTCGTGCTGGGGTAGTGTTTTAGGGTTTAGGGTAGTGCAGTTGTGTTTGGGTAGTGTAGGGGTCATGCTGGGGATATATTTAGGGTTTAGGGTAGTGCAGTTGTGTTTGGGTAGTGTAGGGGGTAATGCTGGGGGTAGATTTATGGTTTAGGGTAGTGCAGTGGTGTTTGTGTAGTGTAGGGGGTCGTGCTGGGGGTAGTGTTTTAGGGTTTAGGGTAGTGCAGTGGTGTTTGTGTAGTGTAGGGGTCATGCTGTGGGTAGTGTTTTAGGGTTTATGGTAGTGCAGTGGTGTTTGTGTAGTGTAGGGGGTAGTGTTTTAGGGTAGTGCAGTGGTGTTTGTGTTGTATAGGGGTCGTGCTGGGGGTAGTGTTTTAGGGTTTAGGGTAGCGCAGTGGTGTTTGGGTAGTGTAGGGGGTCGTGCTGGGGGTAGTGTTTTAGGGTTGCGCAGTGGTGTTTGGGTAGTGTAGGGGGTCATGCTGGGGATAGTGTTTTAGGGTTTAGGGTAGCGCAGTGGTGTTTGGGTAGTGTAGGGGGTCGTGCTGGGGGTAGATTTAGGGTTTAGGGTAGCGCACTGGTGTTTGTGTAGTGTAGGGGGTTGTGCTGGGGTAGTGTTTTAGGGTTTAGGGTAGCGCAGTGGTGTTTGTGAAGTGTAGGGGGTCGTGCTGGGGTTAGTGTTTTAGGGTTTAGGGTAGTGCTGTGGTGTTTGTGTCATATAGGGGGTCGTGTTTTAGGGTTTAGGGTAGTGCAGTGGTGTTTGTGTAGTGTAGGGGGTCGTGCTGGGGGTAGTGTTTTGGGGTTTAGGGTAGTGCAGTGGTGTTTGTGTAGTGTAGGGGGTCGTGTTTTAGGGTTTAGGGTAGTGCAATGGTGTTTGGGTAGTGTAGGGGTCGTGCTGGGGGTAGTGTTTTAGGGTTTAGGGTAGTGCAGTAGTGTTTGGGTAGTGTAGGGGGTTGTGCTGGGGGTAGTGTTTTAGGGTTTAGGGTAGTGCAGTGGTGTTTGGGTAGTGTAGGGGTCAGGCTGGGGTAGTGTTTTAGGGTTTAGGGTAGTGCAGTGGCGTTTGGGTAGTGTAGGGGGTTGTGCTGGGGGTAGTGTTTTAGGGTTTAGGGTAGTGCAGTGGTGTTTGTGTAGTGTAGGGGGTTGTGCTGGGGGTAGTGTTTTAGGGTTTAGGGTAGTGCAGTGGTGTTTGGGTAGTGTAGGGGGTCGTGCTGGGGGTAGTGTTTTAGGGTTTAGGGTAGTGCAGTTGTGTTTGGGTAGTGTAGGGGGTCATGCTGGGGATATATTTAGTGTTTAGGGTAGTGCAGTGGTGTTTGTGTAGTGTAGGGGGTCGTGCTGGGGGTAGTGTTTTAGGGTTTGGGGTAGTGCAGTGGTGTTTGTGTAGTGTAGGGGGTCATGCTGTGGGTAGTGTTTTAGGGTTTAGGGTAGTGCAGTGGTGTTTGTGTAGTGTAGGGAGTAGTGTTTTAGGGTAGTGCAGTGGTGTTTGTGTTGTATAGGGGGTCGTGCTGGGGGTAGTGTTTTAGGGTTTAGGGTAGCGCAGTGGTGTTTGGGTAGTGTAGGGGGTCGTGCTGGGGGTAGTGTTTTAGGGTTGCACAGTGGTGTTTGGGTAGTGTAGGGGGTCATGCTGGGGATAGTGTTTTAGGGTTTAGGGTAGCGCAGTGGTGTTTGGGTAGTGTAGGGGGTCATGCTGGGGGTAGATTTAGGGTTTAGGGTAGCGCAGTGGTGTTTGTGAAGTGTAGGGGGTCGTGCTGGGGTTAGTGTTTTAGGGTTTAGGGTAGCGCAGTGGTGTTTGTGAAGTGTAGTGGGTCGTGCTGGGGGTAGTGTTTTAGGGTTTAGGGTAGCGCAGTGGTGTTTGTGAAGTGTAGGGGGTCGTGCTGGGGGTAGTGTTTTAGGGTTTAGGGTAGTGCTGTGGTGTTTGTGTCATGTAGGGGGTCGTGTTTTAGGGTTTAGGGTAGTGCAGTGGTGTTTGTGTAGTGTAGGGGGTCGTGCTGGGGGTAGTGTTTTAGGGTTTAGGGTAGTGCAGTGGTGTTTGTGTAGTGTAGGGGGTCGTGTTTTAGGGTTTAGGGCAGTGCAGTGGTGTTTGGGTAGTGTAGGGGGTCGTGCTGGGGGTAGTGTTTTAGGGTTTAGGGTAGTGCAGTAGTGTTTGGGTAGTATAGGGGGTTGTGCTGGGGGTAGTGTTTTAGGGTTTAGGGTAGTGCAGTGGTGTTTGGGTAGTGTAGGGGTCATGCTGGGGTAGTGTTTTAGGGTTTAGGGTAGTGCAGTGGTGTTTGGGTAGTGTAGGGGGTTGTGCTGGGGGTAGTGTTTTAGGGTTTAGGGTAGTGCAGTGGTGTTTGGGTAGTGTAGGGGTCGTGCTGGGGTTAGTGTTTTAGGGTTTAGGGTAGTGCAGTGGTGTTTGTGTAGTATAGGGGGTCATGCTGGGGTAGATTTAGGGTTTAGGGTAGTGCAGTGGTGTTTGTGTAGTGTAGGCGGTTGTGCTGGGGGTAGTTTTTTAGTGTTTAGGGTAGTGCAGTGGTGTTTGGTTAGTCTAGGGGGTGGTGCTGGGGGTAGTGTTTTAGGGTTTAGGGTAGTGCAGTGGTGTTTGGGTAGTATAGGGGGTCATGCTGGGGATAGATTTAGGGTTTAGGGTAGTGCAGTGGTGTTTGGGTAGTGTAGGGGGTAATGCTGGGGGTAGATTTAGGGTTTAGGGTAGTGCAGTGGTGTTTGTGTAGTGTAGGGGGTTGTGCTGGGGCTAGTGTTTTAGGGTTTGGGGTAGTGCAGTGGTGTTTGTGTAGTGTAGGGGGTCATGCTGTGGGTAGTGTTTTAGGGTTTAGGGTAGTGCAGTGGTGTTTGTGTAGTGTAGGGGGTAGTGTTTTAGGGTAGTGCAGTGGTGTTTGGGTAGTGTAGGGGGTAATGCTGGGTGTAGATTTAGGGTTTAGGGTAGTGCAGTGGTGTTTGTGTAGTGTATGGGGTCGTGCTGGGGGTAGTGTTTTAGGGTTTAGGGTAGCGCAGTGGTGTTTGTGTAGTGTACGGGGTCATGCTGGGGGTAGTGTTTTAGGGTTTAGGGTAGTGCTGTGGTGTTTGTGTCATGTAGGGGGTCGTGTTTTAGGGTTTAGGGTAGTGCAGTGGTGTTTGTGTAGTGTAGGGGTCGTGCTGGGGGTAGTGTTTTAGGGTTTAGGGTAGCGCAGTAGTGTTTGGGTAGTGTAGGGGGTCATGCTGGTGGTAGATTTAGGGTTTAGGGTAGTGCAGTGGTGTTTGGGTAGTATAGGGGGTAATGCTGGGGGTAGATTTAGGGTTTGGGGTAGTGCAGTGGTGTTTGTGTAGTGTAGGGGGTCATGCTGTGGGTAGTGTTTTAGGGTTTAGGGTAGTGCAGTGGTATTTGTGTAGTGTAGGGGGTAGTGTTTTAGGGTAGTGCAGTGGTGTTTGTGTTGTATAGGGGGTCGTGCTGGGGGTAGTGTTTTAGGGTTTAGGATAGCGCAGTGGTGTTTGTGTACTGTAGGGGGTCGTGCTGGGGGTAGTGTTTTAGGGTTTAGGGTAGCGCAGTGGTGTTTGTGTAGTGTAGGGGGTCATGCTGGGGCTAGTGTTTTAGGGTTTAGGGTCGTGCAGTGGTGTTTGGGTAGTGTAGGGGGTCAAGCTGGGGATAGATTTAGGGTTTAGGGTAGTGCAGAGGTGTTTGGGTAGTGTAGGGAGTCGTGCTGGGGGTAGTGTTTTAGAGTTTAGGGTAGTGCAGTGGTGTTTGGGTAGTGCAGGGGGTCATGCTGGGGGTAGTGTTTTAGGGTTTAGGGTAGTGCAGTGGTGTTTGGGTAGTGTAGGGGGTTGTGCTGGGGTAGTGTTTTAGGGTTTAGGGTAGTGCAGTGGTGTTTGGGTAGTGTAGGGGGTCGTGCTGGGGGTAGTGTTTTAGGGTTTAGGGTAGTGCAGTGGTGTTTGGGTAGTGTAGGGGGTAGTGCTGGGGATAGTGTTTTAGGGTTTAGGGTAGTGCAGTGGTGTTTGGGTAGTGTAGGGGTCATGCTGGGGGTAGATTTAGGGTTTAGGGTAGTGCAGTGGTGTTTGGGTAGTATAGGGAGTCATGCTGGGGGTAGTGTTTTAGGGTTTAGGGTAGTGCAGTGGTGTTTGGGTAGTGTAGGGGGTTGTGCTGGGGGTAGTGTTTTAGGGTTTAGGGTAGTGCAGTGGTGTTTGTGTAGTGTAGGGGTAGTGCTGGGGATAGTATTTTAGGGTATAGGGTAGTGCAGTGGTGTTTGTGTAGTGTAGGGGTCATGCTTGGGGTAGTGTTTTATGGTTTAGGGTAGTGCAGTGGTGTTTGTGTAGTGTAGGGGGTCGTGCTGGGGGTAGATTTATGGATTAGGGTAGTGCAGTGGTATTTGGGTAATGTAGGGGGTCATGTTGGGGTAGTGTTTTAGGGTTAGGGTAGTGCAGTGGTGTTTGGGTAGTGTAGGGGGTCATGCTGGGGGTAGAGTTTTAGGGTTTAGTGTAGTGCAGTGGTGTTTCGGTAGTGTAGGGGGTCATGCTGGGGGTAGTGTTTTAGGGTTTAGGGTAGTGCAGTGGTGTTTGTGTAGTGTAGGGGGTCATGCTGGGGTAGATTTAGGGTTTAGGGTAGTGCAGTGGTGTTTGTGTAGTGTAGGGGTCGTGCTGGGAGTCGTGTTTTAGGGTTTAGGGTAGTGCAGTGGTGTTTGTGTAGTGTAGGGGGTTGTGCTGTGGTAGTGTTTTAGGGTTTAGGGTAGTGCAGTGGTGTTTGGGTAGTGTAGGGGGTCGTGCTGGGGGTAGTGTTTTAGGGTTTAGGGTAGTGCAGTGGTGTTTGGGTAGTGTAGGGGGTCATGCTGGGGATAGATTTAGGGTTTAGGGTAGTGCAGTTGTGTTTGGGTAGTGTAGGGGGTAATGCTGGGGGTAGATTTAGGGTTTAGGGTAGTGCAGTGGTGTTTGTGTAGTGTAGGGGGTCATGCTGGGGGTAGTGTTTTAGGGTTTGGGGTAGTGCAGTGGTGTTTGTGTAGTGTAGGGGGTCATGCTGTGGGTAGTGTTTTAGGGTTTATGGTAGTGCAGTGGTGTTTGTGTAGTGTAGGGGGTAGTGTTTTAGGGTAGTGCAGTGGTGTTTGTGTTGTATAGGGGGTCGTGCTGGGGGTAGTGTTTTAGGGTTTAGGGTAGCGCAGTGGTGTTTGGGTAGTGTAGGGGGTCGTGCTGGGGGTAGTGTTTTAGGGTTTAGGGTTGCGCAGTGGTGTTTGGGTAGTGTAGGGGGTCATTCTGGGGATAGTGTTTTAGGGTAGCGCAGTGGTGTTTGGGTAGTGTAGGGGGTCGTGCTGGGGGTAGATTTAGGGTTTAGGGTAGCGCAGTGGTGTTTGTGTAGTGTAGGGGGTCATGCTGGGTTTAGTGTTTTAGGGTTTAGGGTAGCGCAGTGGTGTTTGTGAAGTGTAGTGGGTCGTGCTGGGGTAGTGTTTTAGGGTTTAGGGTAGCGCAGTGGTGTTTGTGAAGTGTAGGGGGTCGTGCTGGGGTTAGTGTTTTAGGGTTTAGGGTAGTGCTGTGGTGTTTGTGTCATGTAGGGGGTCGTGTTTTAGGGTTTAGGGTAGTGCAGTGGTGTTTGTGTAGTGTAGGGCGTCGTGCTGGGGGTAGTGTTTTAGGGTTTAGGGTAATGCAGTGGTGTTTGTGTAGTGTAGGGGGTCGTGTTTTAGGGTTTAGGGCAGTGCAGTGGTGTTTGGGTAGTGTAGGGGGTCGTGCTGGGGGTAGTGTTTTAGGGTTTAGGGTAGTGCAGTAGTGTTTGGGTAGTATAGGGGGTTGTGCTGGGGGTAGTGTTTTAGGGTTTAGGGTAGTGCAGTGGTGTTTGGGTAGTGTAGGGGTCATGCTGGGGTAGTGTTTTAGGTTTTAGGGTAGTGCAGTGGTGTTTGGGTAGTGTAGGGGGTTGTGCTGGGGGTAGTGTTTTAGGGTTTAGGGTAGTGCAGTGTTTGGGTAGTGTAGGGGTCGTGCTGGGGTTAGTGTTTTAGGGTTTAGGGTAGTGCAGTGGTGTTTGTGTAGTATAGGGGGTCATGCTGGGGTAGATTTAGGGTTTAGGGTAGTGCAGTGGTGTTTGTGTGGTGTAGGGGGTCATGCTGGGGGTCGTGTTTTAGGGTTTAGGGTAGTGCAGTGGTGTTTGTGTAGTGTAGGCGGTAGTGCTGGGGGTAGTTTTTTTAGTGTTTAGGGTAGTGCAGTGGTGTTTGGTTAGTCTAGGGTCGTGCTGGGGGTAGTGTTTTAGGGTTTAGGGTAGTGCAGTGGTGTTTGGGTAGTATAGGGGGTCATGCTGGGGATAGATTTAGGGTTTAGGGTAGTGCAGTGGTGTTTGGGTAGTGTACGGGGTCGTGCTGGGGGTAGTGTTTTAGGGTTTAGGGTAGTGCAGTGGTGTTTGTGTAGTGTAGGGGGTCGTGCTGGGGGTAGTGTTTTAGGGTTTAGGGTAGTGCAGTGGTGTTTGTGTAGTGTAGGGGGTCGTGTTTTAGGGTTTAGGGCTGTGCAGTGGTGTTTGGGTAGTGTATGGGGTCGTGCTGGGGGTAGTGTTTTAGGGTTTAGGGTAGTGCAGTGGTGTTTGTGTAGTGTAGGGGGTCGTGCTGGGGTAGTGTTTTAGGGTTTAGGGTAGTGCAGTGGTGTTTGGGTAGTGTAGGGGGTCGTGCTGGGGTAGTGTTTTCGGGTTTAGGGTAGTGCAGTGGTGTTTGGGTAGTGTAGGGGTCGTGCTGGCGATAGTGTTTTAGGGTTTAGGGTAGTGCAGTGGTGTTTGGGTAGTGTAGGGGTCGTGCTGGTGTAGTGTTTTAG